>CATIWQ010011505.1:0-42990 GCA_949673415.1 Euphorbia schlechtendalii
ATAAACTACACATGAATGATTGAGCAAGTACATAATAGATGACTCTAGCATATATTGATTCTTAGTAGTATATGGAATTTAGCTTAACAAATCAAAAGTAGCAAACATCTAAATAAAGACATCACAATCAACCCTTATTGCTATCTTTCTAGTATATCTTATACCAAAAGTTTTTACTTCCACTTATTATAGACAAATGACATTAGTAACAAACTTGAAACCATTATAAATAAGATGAAAAGGACATATAAGACAAAAAAATTAAACTTCATATTAAGTGTGTGAAGTACTCATGAAGGTCAATGTCAAATAGCCTCTTGAGACCAAGCCTTTGGACTTTCACAACTACTTTCTCTCCAATATGAAGGATAGCTCTGTGGACCTAACATGCAGTACATATTCAATTAGCTTGCTTTGTTCTGAACTAAGACAAAGAGCAACTGGTTTTTTCATGTTATACAGTTCACTCAATATCAACTATAACTAAGATTTAAATAAATCTGAAACACTCTTACATAAGTTTACAGAGAAAGTAAAAACTGGGATAAAATGAAATGAAACAAAATATTATAGAACCTTAAAATTCAGAGAACTCATAATTGGCAAACTCACAGCACATCAAGTTCCTGCATTAGGCCAATAACAGATAAAATCATACTTCCAATAGATGACCTTGCAAGGATCTAGTCACCATAAACCAGTAACAAATGAAAAAGAAAAGGCGTTAAAGTTTAATTCATGAGAACATATCAAGCAAGAGTGAGTTGAAATAGAGAATATACAAAAAAATATGTAAGTGTAAATTTTTATTGTATAAAGCTCACTAATTACAAAAAAAATAAAACTTAAATGAATCATAAGATCTAAAAGATTTTCTAAAGGCCAAATAGCTACATTCAGATTGGAAAAATAATAAGTGCTAGTGAAGAGAAAAGAGTAAATATATATGTTAAAAAGATGGACAAGAACTCATAAATGCATACTAGAAAGTTTCAGTTATTACTTATTACATCTAACAACATATACTAAAGCTCTTCAAACATGTTCAACCAATATTTCTCTAAAATATGAATTAACAAATAATAAAAGCTCTGAAATTGCTAGATCATGAGATAAAGCTTTGAACTTTGAGAAAATAAAGTATGTTAAACAAACTCCAAATTTCTAAAATAAAAACAAGTGATGGACGTTGGTCCATTTTCAACCTCAAAACATTAAAAAAATTTCGTGAAGTTTATGGTTTCAAGAAAAAAAGATAAACAAATATAGCTTCAACATTATTAAACTTATGAGATTGTAAGATTTGTTCAAACTCACTGTTGTTAGAATCCACTAAACCAAAAAGAGCACAAGAACTTACAATTCTTAGTATTAATACAAGAGCTGAGATTATCAAGTATAGGACCCTGGCAACATTCGTTCAGGAACATTGTATTAATAATTCAAACTCCACAACTAGAAATAATTCAAACTCCACATACATATAAATTTTTTTTAGTAAACTTACCAAGTTTTGATGAAATTGGTCCTCCAAGTTTATCTCAAGTTTACCATAAAATAAATGTCGAAAGAATGTCACACTTCGTTTGTATAAATTTGGCAACTAATGCACATTTTTGTCAAAATAGAGCATAGATACTTGTGATCAAAGATGCATGTATCTTTTTATTTAACTCACACAAGTATGAGAATTTGGAGTAAGATTTGTGCTTATAGAAAGATAAAAGAGGTATAAGTTGATTAGATAAAAGTGGAAATTGTTATGCTGCCTCAGTGAAGCTAATTACGGGGCATATGCATCTCAATTATCGTTAAAGGGCTAAGAATGACACAAATTGTTGAGAGTTCATGAATTATTAAGATGTGATCAGCCAAACATTGCACAACTAGATAGCTCCAAGTTATTTAAAAAACTAAAAACATAGAACCAAACCATACTAGGCCCACATGCAATGCAACATCAGAGCAAATATAATATAAGAAGCAATTCAATATTTGATTGGGACGAAATAGAATCTGAAATGCAATTCACGGAGCAAAGAAGAACCCATTTAATATAATGTATCAAAGGAACAAGTGTCCATACGAGGCAGAATACAAAATATACAAATAAACTCTCGTAATTTAAAAGACTTATTAAGCTACCAACTTGAAATCACGACCACCACAAGCAAACAACAAATAAACTATTAGCATGCTTACACTCAATGTCCGATGCAGAGGAATTATAAAATATTCAACTAGTATCACATACCAATTTTAGAAAGAAGGTAATGGAATAAGTAACAATTAGATAAAGGTTATTTGTATGTATACAACGATCAGGCATATGTATAAGAAATTAATCTTGAAAGCTGATATCATATTAAGAAATTCTATATTGAAAAATGAAGGAATCCACCGGCTAGTGATGAATCCAAAACACAATTAAAGAAGAAAATACCTTGAATAATTTCACACAAAAGGATAAGAGAAAAATAGTCAGCAGGAAAAAGGCAAATTTGAAATGAAATTACATTCACGAACTGAAATTAAAGCTCATGTAGTATGAAAGCATGAATACCTTGATCAATTAAAACATGAATGTCCAACAAAAAGGGAAGAAATAACAACAAATTGATGCACAAAGGAAATGAAACTGAAACAAAATAAATACGAATAGTGGAAGACCATATGCTAGCACACAAGGGTGAAGCAAATTGGAAACAACATGAATTAGTAATAAAAAGCAATGAGAGGAAGTAAAACTGACTTGGCAAAAGCAGAGGCTATTTTAGCTGAAATGAATCTTCTATTGGGAGATCTTCGAAAGCGAGATGACCTCGGGTAAAGAAGGAGTGCGTCCTAACTGCTTTTCCTATACGTAGATTTAAGCCAAATATTATAGATTCCAGATGGAATTTTACATTTCGTTTTACTTAGAATAATACATCATGATAAAGGAAGAGGGAAATGAACTGTTAAGTATAGGAACTAAACAAACAAACTGAAATAAGATGGTTGAGATCAACTAATATTAAAATCAATAGTTTGAAATTATTTATTTTATTGGTAGTCAAGCCAAGTCTAACTAACTTGAGACTTTTATTCTGTCAAGTGAAATTTAAGTAGATGAAGTAAAACTCAATTTAGATCTAGTTGTTTTTTCAACCTTCAATCTTCTAATCAACACGAAATTAAACAAATAGTCTATGATGATGGAGTTCTTGTGTGAAAAACTAAGTGCTCTTAGAACAAAAATATATGTGGTGGCAGTTCTTTCTACTTGATCTAGACAAGTACTTAAGAACCTCAATATATTTGTTTTCTGAAGTACTTTCCATATTTGAAAAGAGTTTGTTCAACCGGAAGTATCTTTGGTTCGTGAATACAAGTTTTCAAGTTATGATATAAATCAATAGTTTAAATGAGATACAAAATCATGTTTAACTAACCTCAGGAGTGGCTCCAGCTGCCCTAATAGTTTCCACTTCCACAGAAATCTCAACAGGTGTTAAAGGCTCCAAAGGTTGGCCGGTTTGTGCCCTTGCCATCACTGTGATTCCTAACCAATAAAATAGACAAATTCAATAAGCAATTCCGAATAATTCACCCAATTTATCTACAAGTAATGTTCACACTTCACAACTCCGTAGGTTAAGTTTGGACACCTGTCCCAAGATAATTGCTCATTAAAAACCACCAATTAAGCGTGTCAACGATCAATGAGAAATGCTCCTTTTTTAAATAATTAGTAATTACTATAAGAATGGCATAATGAACTTCTATTGACCTAATTTACAGCAGAGGAAGAAATTAAACCGTAGAAAGCCAACCCTAATATTAGAGCAAAGCAAGACAGTATAGGATTTAATAGAATAATCTTCAATCCTGCATCGGAAAAGTGATCTTTTTACCTTTAGAGGAGGCGGAAGCTGGTGGAGGATCGATGAGTGAATCAATTGGCCGGATCAAGGATGCCATAGCAGCTCTGTCACGGATCGGATCCTTTGCGTTAGTACCAGCTCTCCAATCTTGCAAAACGTCGATCGCCGTAGCAGTTGCCTTTCAAGCTACGATAGAGGGAGAGCTTGCGATGACGGCGGTGGATTTAGAGCAACAAGGAGGCGTCGCTTTTTCCTGAGCTGTGGACATTGTAAAGGGTTAGCAACTTCATCATATCCACTGTAGTGAGAATTGTGCTTCATATATTTTGTTAATTAATTTTTATTTTTTTATTTTTTAATAAAAAATTTCCATCCAAATACTTAGCAGGACACTTCCCGCCCATCATTTATTCACTATTCATAGAGTTTTTCGCAACGGTTAGACTGAAAGTGTTGCGATGAAAGTGTATTTAATCAACAAAAATATCTACTGCAACACTTTTCAAAATGTGTTTCAAAAAATAATTTTTCCCATCAAAATTCGCATCACTTCGATGCAACACCAGCCATTCTGGTTGCGACAGACCATCTATGGCATAGTGCTATTACTTTCACTCTCTAATGTGTATCATGCATATCATCTATTATGCTCTCTACCCTATTCCACGAAATTGGTTGGTTTTGAACCCTATTTATAGAGTGCGAAGGGTTGCGTCTATCCAAACGAAGAGTCATGTCCATTGGCGAAGAGTTGCATCACTTCATTGTGATTGAATGCAAAGTTTCATCCTCATCTTCAATGGATAGGCACCTTTTCATGATTGGATTACTTCCATAAAATGTCTTTTCATCTGACAGTTGGTGGCGGTTGATTGTTTTTATCCGGTGGTTCGTAGTTGAGAATAGTTATCCATAACCGTCACAAGTCGTGAGCGCGATATACATGTCGTGATCGTGAACTTTGGTTGTTAACTTTCTATTTGTGAAGAATGATAAGTTACGACTATGAATGGGTATCACGATCGTGAAATGTGCTTTTCTTCATGATTCTTCTTTGCAACTTTGCTGATCTTTGAAAACTTCGAACATAAGCCAATTCCTTATGTTCTACGCAATTTTTGCACATTTTTCACTCTTTTTACATAGAATTCCATCTTTGATCATTTTACTCCCAAGATTCACCTAGTTTCTGCACTTGCATAAAAAACAACTACATACCATGTGAAATCTTTTATATGAAGTATAAAATAACTCTAAACCATATCATTTTATGAGTAAAAATATCATGATAAAAATTATACACTTATTAGATGCGAGACAACATAAGAGATTTGGAGTAAACTAGAGATCACCGATGAGGGAAGAGACAAAGTCAAGGAGTCAAAGATCAATCTTATGCTCTACAAGTATGAGCTGTTCCATATGCTAGGAGGGTATTCAATTTGTGAATATTTGGTTCATTAATATTATTAATGAATTGAAGAGGCTAGGTAAGGACTTCAGTGAAGAAGAGGTGGTGAAGAAGATCCTTATAGTTCTCACTGTTGAGTTAGATGCAAAGAAGAGCGCCATCGAGGAAGCTCATGATTTGAAGACCTACCTCTACAATGAGTTGATAGGCACCTTACTAACTTAGGAGATGTCACTAATGACATATAATATGACTCCAAAAGGAGCAAAGGTAAGGAGAAAGAGGGTAGAGCCATTGTCTTGAAGGTTGAATCATATAAAGAATCAACTCATGATGATTCAGATGAGAAAATGACCCTTCTCATGAGGTGATTCAAGCGCTTCATGAAGAAGGATGGGAAATTCAGTAGGAAGAAGTTTCCCATCTAAAACAAGCCAACTCTTCACCAGCATGAAGTTGAGGAAGGATCCAAGAATGAGCACAATAAAGACATTAAATGCTTTGGCTATGACGAAAAGGGTCACATTCAATCATCATGTCCTAAATCAAAAAAGGACAAATTCAAGGTGAAGTTTGAGCTGAAAAATGAGGCACTTGCTGCCACATGGAGCGACTATGAAGAATGTTCATCATCTGATGAAGAAGCAACCTACTCCTCTAACCTCTTCTTCATGTCAATTAAGCATGAAAGGGATGAGAGCTCAGCATCTACCTTCAAGGGCAATCAATCTGCTACTGACTCTGGAGTTGAGGAGAATAAAGGGAAAACCCCCCAAACTGAGGTATATCTTGAAATCCCTTTATCAATTGAAGAGTTTGCCTAGGTACTCTTTAATGCTATGAAACTAACTAATAAGTTAGGTAAAAATATCAAGGAGCTAGTGAGGAGAAGTGAAGATCGGGAAGACACAATTGCTTCCTTATCTCTTGATATCTATGATAAGTGTATATTTACACTTATTATGATGACATTTTCAATCATAAAAAGATATGGTTTTGTTTCATTTCATACTTCATATAAAAGATTTCACGTGGTATGTAGTTATTTTTTATGCAAATGCAGAAACTAGGTGAATCTTGGGAATAAAATGATCAAAGATGGAATTCTATGTAAAAAGAGTGAAAAAGGTGCAAAAAGATACATGGAACACAAGGATTTGGCTTAAGTTTTTGAAGAACGGTAAAGTTGCAAGAAGAATTTTGAAGAAAAAGCATTGTTAACGATCGTGACACCCATTCATGGTCATGACTTATTATTCTTCAAAGTAGAAAGTTGTCAACCATTAGTCACGATCGTGACATGTGATTCTCGCTTGCGACTTGTGATGGTTATTTGTTATATCTTTTCAACTACCAACTATCAGATAACAACGATCGACCGCCATCAACTACCATACGAAAAGAAACCTTTTAGAAGTCAACCAATCATGAAAAGGTGCCTTTCCATTATGGATGAAGATAAGACTTTGCATCCAATCACACTGAATTGATGCAACTCTTCGCCAATAGACATGATTCTTCGTTTGGATAGATGCAACCCTTCACACTCTATAAATAGGGTTCAAGACTAGCCAATTTCATGGTGCATGGTATGTCATGAATAGCAGGCATTGAATGATAGTATGCATGTATAGATAGAGAGTGAAAATATCTAGATTTTGCTACATTCATAGATTCCTATTTTGATCATTATATTTCTACGCAAATTTGAGTGTTTGTTGTATGAGTGTAATTACAAAGAAATTATCAATAAAGTTTTTCATTCTTCAACATTCTTTTATTCGAAATTCACAAAGAATAGCATCCTAGCAGAGGTTCTGTACGAGTCGAGACTAAATTCAAAGTAGACGTAGGAATTGAGGGAATTGACAACTCCCATTAAAGAGTGGATACGGTTTGATCAACTTTATCTTTCACCTACATACCTTACAACTTTACTTTGTGTTTTTCTTGTACTTTCTACTTCGAAGTTTATGATATGTATATGTGTCATAACGAGTATTTCATCTTGTGTCATTTATATTAATCAAGTTATATGCTTTTGAGTTTACTTTAAGAGTGATTTCGGGGTTAACAAGATTGTGTATAATCACTAGATCTGTGATTATAACGTTGTTTAGTGAGCCAACATTTTTGGAATGGTAACTTACTAAACATGGCTAGCGACCCGTACTAAGCATAGTAATAATGTTATCCAGATTCTTATAAGTGTCATAATTCATTTACCCTAGACTTAGAAAAGTCAGCTCATGTGTTGCTCTGCGGTGAATTATTGAATATTAAGGGGTCTAGAACCTTATTTGTTGAAGTTATTTAGTGTACGAAATACTCTTGATGATTTTGCATGTTTTTCTCTGCTAAACTGTTCTTAGGGAAAATCTATATTTTACATCCTCTCTAATTTGTTCATACATCTATCTATTTATCTGTCTATCATCCAAACCCTCCAATCAAAATTACCTATTTTCATTTACACCGTAACTCTAGTTGGTCTTAAGAACCGAATTCCTTCCCTTTGGGATTAATATCTTTTAAAACTACATCGAAACTGTATACTTGCAGTGGTCACCATTTTTCTATTTAGATAAGTGGTATTGACAACGCTTGTTCACATTTTAAACTTTTATCTTAACGGCAGAGAAGTGGGGAACAAGGTTTTTGGCTTCATCACCTAATATAAGCCCTATAAATTAGTAAAGTCAAAACCTTGCGATCAATCTACTTTCTTCAAGAAAAAGCTGAGTATCATGAATGTCAAACAATAAGCTCACTAAGCAATTAGATGAGTTGACTGTTGTGATAACAACTTTAAAGAAGGACGGGGTCCTCCTCTAGCCAACATTCCACCTCCGACTAATCAAACTAGTAAGTAAGGGGAAGAAATCCTCTTCAAAGAAGAAAGTGAGTCAGCCTAAACCAAAAGCAGCGTATGGCTTTTGTGGGAAGGCTCGATATGTGTTAGTAATGTGCAAGTATAAAAATGGTTACTATAATGAGTTCGACTAGAGTCTAACCATTGCTAACAAAGGAGGACTAATAGGTTGTAAATCCAACATGTTTTGTACTCAATTTCATATCGTTATAAGCATGTTTTAATCTTTATGGCTTTTTACTAATATTTTCTATCATTTTAGGATTTTTAGGTGATTTGGATGAAATTTGATTACAACGGCTAAAAACACATTCCACCGAGTTAGTAGTTAGTCTTGGTGACTTCCACAAATTCCAGAATCTTCCAGAATGTCAAAAACATGTCCAATTGGAATATATGAGCATAAAAGTCAATGGATAATCACCAAGTTGGGCAAAGTTCATCTTTAAGGAGTTTTAGTTCAAAGAAGAGTTGTTCTCCTTCCTAAACTCTATCTTGAAGAGAGGATAAACTTTATCATTTATCTCCAAGTAAAAGGTTAAGGATAAGACCAAAAGAGGAATAAGTATAATCAAAGACTAAGAGCAATGGATTTAGCCATATGTCTATAAATATAGGCCAAATCCTGTAAGAAGAAAGAGTTAGAATTCGAAGTTAGATTGTAGTTTAAGCTCTTTATCTAGTAGTAATTCGAATCCAAATTAGCTTAGATTTAATATGCTTCCAATTTGATTATGTTTTGCTTTAAAGTTTATTTCAAATTTGTAATTAGTTTTTATAAGTTCTTTTTATTCATTTGCAATTTTACATTCAATCTCTTCACCTTTTATCATCTTTATATCAATCATGTCTAGCTAATTTCATAGTGACTTTACTAAGAAAGAGTCAAGGCCATGTCTGATTAATGTGAGGATTTAAACCTGAACATAACAATTCGCAAGGTGACTTATTTGTTAATCTTACTACTTATTATTATTATTATTATTGGATCCTTAGTCTCTTTGTTGTCTGATCAACCGCAAGTTAAGTCTTTATGATTTATTATTATCTCTGACTTTTGCATCCGTAAGTGTGCCTTAAGAAGAATTAGTAACTCTAGTCTCTATATCATCACCAAGACTGGAGATTCAACAATCTAATGCTTGTTAGGAGCTTTACTACCTGCTAGTAATGGTTTAAGTTTTTCTAGTATTCATTGCTATTTTCTGGTTAGCTCTCTAGCACTACGTCGATAGTCATAGTTGGTAAGAAGGAGATTGAGGTGTGAAGCACAATCCCCATACGAAGTAAGGAAGAGTTGCTAACACTATATGGTACAGAGCGCTTGTATAACTAAACCTAAGTCCCCGATGCAATGTATCCCTTACCCAATGATCATTATGATACGTGGTTTTTCCTGATTGGTTGAGTTAGTCTTTTTACAGTAGTTTTATATTCCCTTTTACTTTTAGTTTTCATCTCTTATAGATTTTCAAAGAAACCAATCCGATCACTTCAGTCATTCTCTTTCAGAATTACTCTGTTAATACCATCCCTAAGGATCGACTCTTGTTTACTACTTACTACAGGTTATTTTTATGTGCAGATACTATTTTTCATGATCTCGATACCCATCAAAATTTGGCACCGTTACCAGGGACGGTTCCACTAACTTTGTTTTTCTTTTCTTTAAATGACTAGAGCCACAACTGGTGGCAATAGACTTCTCTTTGATCCAAAAATAGAAAAATCCAACCGAGGTCGCATTAGGAAAGTTCACGAAGAAAGAGAGTCTTGATGTCTTACAGAGATTTCAACCATGCCCAATATTAACCCAACTTTGATAGAAGGACTATTCGACCAGACCATCTCAAATACCAAACATCAAGAAGCCATAGTGACCATGGCTAACCTAGAGTAGTCAATCAAAGGCCTTGTAACAGTTACGGTGAATCAGCAGCCACTATGCATCACTTACCCAGTGGAGACAAAAGCTCAATATTTTGAAATGAGGTCTAGATTTATCCAGATCTTGTTAAAGTTCACTAGGAGAGTCACTGAAGATCCATATAAGCATTTACAGCAGTTTCATATGACATGCTCTACAATGAAGCCACAAAGAGTCTCTTTAGACTTGGTAAAGCTCAAGGCTTTCCCCTTTTCTCTTAAAGATACTGCCAATGACTGGTTTTGCTATCTAGCACCAAGATCAATCACTACATGTGTAGAGATATCCAAAGTCTTTTTAGAAAAATTCTTTCTAGCAATAAGAGCAACCATAATGAGAAGGCAAATTTGTTCAGCAAGAATGAAGGAAATAGAGAATCTCCATGATTTTTATGAGATGTTTTAGCAGAGAAGTAATCATTGTTGCATTTGGTGGAACAGCCCTCATTAACAAGTCTCCCACATTATCTTGGGAACTTATAAAGACTATGGTGGACAATGCGCAACATTTTGGTAACCGTGACCATAGATCTACCACAAGTATAATCAACGAGATCAATGGGAATGAACTTAATGATAAGATAGACAATTTTGCTAAACTTGTCCATGCTATGGCTGTTAAGAATGAAGTTGCTAAATCTTGTGAGATTTTCACAAAGACCAACCATACAACGGATGAATGTCCTCGCATTGGAGATATGGAGCTTGAGCATGTCCACGTAATGGGTTACCATGGGAATGGGCAAGCATATGTACCACCTCAACAAAGGAGTCAAGTCGCTTGATGAGACAACCCTACATTGGGATGGGGCAATAATGATCGCCAACAACTACGAGGACCACAAAATTAGGTCACCTTGAGGCCTCCACAATATATGGTACCACTCCCACCAAGATAACCTCAATAACAAGTCATTCAACAAAAAGTCATACAACAACAATTCAATAATTCCTCTCAAAGGAACCCCTATGATTTGTTAAATGCTCTCCCGGAGAGTACAACCAAGAGGTTCAAGATGATCAAGGAGCAAATTTAAGGGTTGGAAGGTAATTTTACCAATATGGAAAAGCAAATGACTCAAATAGCACTCTCCCCCTCCAAGATCAAAAGAATGGGGAAAACTGTATCTTAAAAGGAAGAAAATCCAAGGAAAAATGTAAGTGTAATCACTTTGAGGAGCGAAAAGGTGGTTGAGATACCACCTTCGAGAGTGGAGGAAGAAGAAGAGATCATAGTGACTCCCGGTGAAATGGAAGAAACAGTGATCCTGACAGAGACCAGACCCCTAACCTTGAGAGACTTAAGAAGACTAAAAAGTGAAGGAGGAGAAGGAATTTTTTGAGACTTTAAGAAAAGTAGAGATCAACATCCCATTGCTTGATGTGATCAAGAAAAATGCCCAAATGTGCCAAATTCCTCAATGAGCTCTGCATCAACAAAAAGAACCAGCAAGACCTAGATAAGGTTTTGATGGGGGAAAATATTTCTACAATGATTCATTGCAAGTTGCCCTAAAACTGAAGGACCAAGGGATGTTTACAATTAACTACACCATAGGCCAAGTTGGATACAAAAGGCCATGTGTAATCTCGGTTCTTCGATTAAAATCATGCCATCTTCCATTTACAAGCAAATATTAGCCAACCACAAAATGCCCCTCAAAGAGATAAGAATTGTCTTAAACTCGCAGACCATTCTAATTTCTACCTAGAGGGAGTCTTAGAAGACATACTTGTCAAGGTAAATGATTTTGTTTTTCTAGTTGACTTTTACGTTCTTGATATGTGTGATGTAGATAAGAAGGGCAGCACATATTTACTACTACGGAGATGATTCTTGAGCATTGTAAAGACCAAGATTGACATGCAGAATGGGTCTCCATTGATGGAATTCAATGGCGAGATGGTCACATTCAACGTATATGACGCTTTGAAGATACAGATTGAAGATTCTAGCATTGACATCCTTGATCCTATTATCCAACAAATATTTGAGCTGAATCTCTCTGATGAATATTTTATCACCTTGACCAAAACTCTTGACATAGAGAGTCCCGACGATACAAAATTCAATGAGAAAGTGGAGGAAGTAATTTTAAATCTCAATCTACTTCCACACATGGAGAGATCGGGACCTAAATTTGATCTTCCTACGTGCAAGAAACTCATTCCTTCCATCACTCAACCACTATCACTTGAACAACATAGCCTCCTCAATCATCTCAAGTTCACCTACTTGGGAGACAAGGAGACATTCCCGATGATTATTTCAAGTAAGTTGAGTCCCAAAGAGGAGAAACAACTTGTCTCTATACTCCAACAACATAAAGAGGCAATCAGGTGGACTATTGCTGATATAATAGGGATCCATCCCACCACTTGTATGCATAAAATCAACTTGGAGAGAGACATAAAGACCTCTTGCAAACCATAAAGAAGACTCAACCCTCTCATGATAGAAGTTGTCAAGAAGAAAGTGATTAAACTTATGGAGGTTAACCTAATTTACCACATTTTTGATAGTGAATGGGTTAGCCCAGTTTAAGTAGTCCCTAAGAAGATAGGGATCACGATGATTGAAAATTAAGTGGGAGAATTTTTTTCAAAAGGACTGCAAAACGGATTGAGAGTTTGCATAGACTATAGGAAGCTCAATACCACAACTAAAAACACCAACTTCCCACTCCCATTCATTGATCAAATTCAAGAGAGATTGGTAGGAAAGTCTCATTACCGTTGTGAGCACAGGATTTCACTCCCCACTCATGAGTTTGTTGGTGAAGCTATAATTAATTTTTCCATTGCTAGTTTTTCACTTTTTACAGGGTTCTGAATTCAGAAGGAGGAAACTTGCTTTGTTTCTTTGAGCCTTAAACTTTTTATGCAATTTTAGCATAAAAAGCCCAACACAAAGAAGCCATATCATTAACAACATGGCCATGTCGTTAACGACATGGCTAATGTTGTTAGCAACATAGCTGATGTTGTTAATGACATTGGCAATAACGTTAACGACATTAACAACGCTATTACCGACATTAACTTTTCTGCATAACTAAAATTACACTTTCTGCAATTTTCATCCAAAAAGGTGACTTTTTCCCACATGCTCAAACATGATCACTGCAAAATCGATCTCCACACCTTACCTAAGACCTTTTACATTAAATCTTCACATGGGACTTGTGAAAAGTAGAAAAGAAAATACTAAAGCATGGGCTAAAGCTATCCTAAGTTGACTTTAGATTGAGCGGAGCTCCCATAAAGTGAGAATTGAGTTTTAGTAGCAAGGGGGCTAACATTGTCATGCATAGAGAGAAAAAGAAAGTTGAGTTCAAAGGGAAAGTTCATAGTTTGAGTGTTATTGAGTTTTGGAGCATTTTTTTTAACTATGTTGAGATTTCATAATTACTTAAAGTTTCAGTTTGGTGAGTGTAAGTTCATGGAAAGGGCATTTCTTGGGTCACAAGGGTCCACTTGTTCATCTCTTAAGCAAATTTGAGGTTTAGTTCATCTTTTAAATAAAGCTCGAGGTTTAAAGATAGTTTAAGCAAACTTGAGGTTTAAATATCACTTTGGCAATGCTTGAGGTTTAGACTTGAATGGAGAGTCTACTAAATCTCTATCGCTCACTTAAAGGTTACTCAACCTTCTAAAACATCTACTTTGGTAAGGAATAGATCCCTTCCAAAGATTTTCAGTAAATCACCAACCAATAACCAAATCCAACAAAAAAGAAACAAGGAGAGCTTCCTTGAGGACTTCATGGACCTTAAAGAAAGTGGATTCATGAATACAGGGTAAGCCTCTAAGTTCCTAGAGTTTGTACTTACATTTATATGCTTGCCTTTTTGAAGTTTCATTTTGTTTTTGGTTATTTCCATTTTCACACACCAAACAGTTTTACGAGAATTTCAGTATGATTTCAAATATTTTTGAGTATTTGGTTTACATGAACATATTCTAAAATCTTCAATTTTCCATAATGATAAAGTTCATCCAAATCGGTTAAGTATAACAAAAGTTATGATCGTTTAAATTTTTTCAGATTTTTGTTTTGATGTTTATGCTATTTTTGTGTGTTTTCTACAAGTTGGATTGTCGATGTCATTAATGATTTCACTCATATTGTTAACAACATCATGATATCATTAACATTATCATTTGTTATTTTGTTAATGACATTGCTTTGGCAGAATCACGGATTGGCTTCGTTTTGCTCCGTTTCGAATCGTTTGGCCCTTAATGACTCATTGAGAACCTTCTGAGTTTGGAAATGCATCATTGGTGGTAAAAAACTTCTAAAATGGAATTTTTTGGAGTTATATATAATTTTTTGATGTATTTATATGTTAATTAAGGTTTGGAGTAGCAATGGAAGCGGGCCATCCATATGGATATTACCTTTCACATGGATGCCGGTAACGATATGGATTACATCGGTACTGTTGTTAACCCAAAAAATGGCTATAATATGCATGTTTGACTTAGATTTACATTTCTAATATTGTTTTAGGTCACCCGCATGAAGGGAACCCAAGTTTCCTGATAACCGACTCGACAATATAACATGCAGCAATTTCACTTATAAAAATGACCAACATAGTTGAAAATGAAAATGAATCATTTTTATAAAATAAGAACTTTGAAATCTCCATTCTTTTTACCTCGACCACACAGGTCTTGCCAAAATCCAAATCAAGCATATATGGTACACTTGGTACACATTTGTGTTGTGGTATTTCCCTTGTGCTAACCTTTGTGGATGCATGTAGTTTATAATAGATGTATGTATAGGAATTTATTTTTCCTTCAAATAATGCAAATTTAAAAGGTGTAATTTATAGATAAGGTGGGTGGTTGCATCCCCCAAGATTTTGTAATTTATTATTTTATTTTTCCGCATTTATTTATTGCCCCATGTATATATTTATTGCTTTTCGCATGCAAGCTAAATAACCAAAAACATAAGTTGAAAATATCTAGATTGAATTTAAGTATCATAAAGGTGGTTTCCAAATGGGAATAATGTTAACTCAAATAACGACAAAGTAACTCATCCCATATCCGAATCTCCAAACAACGGATCTAAGCTGTACCAAATTTTCCCAAAAGAGTTTATCCGAGTGGTGACTTTGAGTACCATAGGCTAGAGGTTCTGATCTTGAGTCTATTAAACTTGTCACATGAATAAATTTCTTTTCTTTAAACTAAAAACCATGCCATTTTCAATCAGGAAAACCCCCATGCCCCATCTCACGGGCCGGTGACTACGTGGGTCCGACGTCATCCGCCCACAACTGCTACCTCAATAGAATGTCAAGATTTTATCAAATTCCGGTATCACTAGAAGACCAAGTAAAGTTCACTTTTACATGTCCTTTTAAAACTTTTGCTTATAGAAGGATTCCTTTTGATCTCTATAATGCTCTCGCTACCTTCCAGCGATGCATGGTAAGTATCTTTTCTGATTATGTAGAGAGCATCATTGAAGTCTTCGTGGATGACTTTACCATATATGGAGACTTGTTCATAGCATGCCTAAACAACCTTGGTAAGATCCTTGAACAATGTATCGAATCTAATTTGGTACTTACCTATGAGAAATGCCATTTTATGGCAGATCAAGGTATGTTTTTAGGTCATGTTATTTCTAAATAGAAGATCAAGGTAGACAAAGCTAAAATTGATATTATCCAGTCTTTACCTTACCCTACTTTTGGGAAAGAAGTTAAGTCTTTTCTTAGCCATGTAGGTTTTTATCGTAGGTTGATAAAGAACCTCTCCAAAATCATGGAGCACATGTGCGAACTACTCTAGAAATACATTGACTTTAAATCTAGAGATCCTTGTAAGAGAGCCTTTGACATCTTGAAGGAAAAGCTAGTCTCTGCACCAATTCTTCAACTGATAAATTAGGACTACCCGTTCGAGATCATGCATGATGCAAGTGATAAAGCGGTGGGAGCAGTTTTGGTAAAATGGATTGGTAAGGAGCCTCATGTCATTTAGTATACCTCTAAGAGTCTTGATGCAGCTAAAAGGAACTACACCACTACCAAAATGGAACTCCTTACAATAATTTTTACTTTAGTAAAATTTGGCTCTTACCTTCTTTGTTTTAAGGTCATTGTGTATTCAAATCATGAAGCATTACACTACTTAATGACCAAGAAGGATGCCAAACCGAGTCTGATATGTTGGATTCTTCTTCTACAAGAATTTGACATAGAGATCAAAGATAAGAAAGGGATGTAAAATCTGGTCGCGGACCATCTCAGTAGATAGAGAAACTTAGAGAAACCGTAGGAGGTGAATTATGAATTTCCTTATGAGAGTCTCTTTGCTATCATAAAGACTCCCTAGTACACTTATCTAGTTAATTTCATCACCATCAAGAGGTTCTTTGACCACTTCACACGCAATAACAACGACAAGATGAAGATAGAAGCGGTCAAGTATTACTGGGATGATCCCTATCTATGGAGATAAGGGAACAATTTCATTCTAAGGAGATGTATTAGTGGAGAGGAGATCACCAAGGTACTCCAAGCCTGTCACACTAAGGCTTGTGGAGGCCATGGTAGGCTATAGAGAACAACATAATGCATCCTAGAATGTGATTTTACTAGCCTCAAGTTTTCCATGACTCCTACATGTATTGTTAAGCTTATGACAACTGCCAAAGGACCAGTAACCTTGGCCATAGAGACCAACTTCCAATAATTGAATCGTTGAGATCTTTGGTGTATGAAGGATCGATTTCATGGGCCCCTTTCCCCCATCCTTTAGATTCAAATACATCCTCCTAGCATTGAATTATATCTCCTAATGGATAGAGGCTAAGGTAACAAGAAATGATGGCGCAAAGACCATGGTTGACTTCATAAAAAACAACATTATCTGTAGATATGGTATATCAAGATTACTCAGTGATCGTAATACTCTGTGATAGAAAGGTCTCTGCCTTGTCAAAGAAATGGGGAGTAAAGCACCTGACTTCAACAATATACCATCCACAAACTAATGGACAAGCTAAAGTGAGCAATAGGGAGATCAAGCTCATCTTGGAGAAAACAGTCAATCCCAATAGGAAAGATTGGAGTCTTAGTCTGTTTGAAGCTCTCTGGGCAGTAAGAACATCATGGAAGGTGCCTATAGGGATGCCTCCATATAGAGTTGTCTATGGAAAATCATGCCATCTACCCATAGAGATCAAGCATAAGGCATACTATGCAGTAAAAAAGACCAACTCCAGAATGGATGCAGCCCTTGAGCAGAGGAAATTACAAATGCATGAGTTGGAAGAGATTAGAAATGAGGTCTTTCAGAGGTCTAAAGCTGTTTGCCACTTTTCTACTAATAATATAAAGTTCTAAATACAAACAAGTGTTGTTAGTACCACTTATCAAATAGAAAAATGATGATAACTGCAAGTATATAGTTGCGATGTAAATTTAAAAGATATCGATCTCACAGGGAAGGAATTCGATTCTAAGGATCAACTAGAGTTACGGAACAAAAGAAAATAAAATAAGTTGAAGGTTTTGAATGGTAGACTGATGAATGGACAAATGCATGAATAGATTAGAGAAGATGAAAAGCATATAAGATAATAACTAAAAATAAGTATAGTGGAGTAAAATATGCAAAATAATCAAGAATGTTTTGTGCACTAGATAACTTCAACAAACATGGTTCTAGACCCCCAAATATCCTATAATTTACCGCAAGAACAACACATGAAATGAATTTTCTAAATCTAGGGTAAACAAATTATGGCACTTATAAAAACTTAGACAACAATAATACTATGCTTAGTACTGGTAGCTCTCACATAGCCATATTTAGCAAGTTACCACTCCAAAAATGTTGGCTCACTAACCAGCATTATAATCACAGATCCAATGATTATACACAATCTTTTTAACCCTGAAACTACTCTTAAAGTCAACTTGAAACCATATAACTTCATTAATATAAGTGATGCAAGATGAAAGACTCGTTATGGCACATAGACATATCATAAACTTCGAATTAGAAACTATAAGTAGAAAAAAAGTAAAGTTGTAAGTTATGCAAATGAAAGCTAAAGTTGATCAAACCGTATCCACTCTTTAATGGGAGCCATCAATTCTCGCAATTCCTATGTCTACTTTGAATTCGGTCTCGACTCGTACAGAACCTCTATTAGGATGCTATTCCTTGTGAATATTGAAAAAATGAATGTTGCAGAATATAAACTTTTATTGATAAGTGCTTTGTAATTACACTCATACAACAATCGCTTGAATTTGTGGAGAAATCTACTGATTGAAACAAGAATCAAATCACTCATACATTTTTCTCTCTAACACTTTAAACTTAGTGAAATTTATATAACTTTTACTCTCTATCTATCATGTATCATGCCATACATGTCATCTCACACCATCTACTATACGAAATGGTTGATTTGAACCTCTATTTATAGAGTGTGAAAGGTTGCATTTATCCAAAAGAATAATCATATCCATTGGTGAAGGTTTGCATCATCTTCAATGTGATTGGATGTAAGATTTCATCCTTATCTTCAATGGATAGACACCTTTTTGTGGTTGCATTGTCACTAAAAGGTGTCTCTTCACCTAACAGTTGATAGCGGTTGATCATTTTTATCCACTGGTTGGAAGTTGAGAAGAGTTGATCAATCCCGTCATGATTCGCGAGCGTTACATACATGATCTCTTCCAACTTGGTGATGCCAAAACCCTCCAAAACCACATGCACTGAGACTATGGAGAGTCTCAGTATAAAGGAAGAGGTACTCACTACCTTCATAGTGATATGCTGGCTCACTCTACTCTTCCTCCCATTCTTAGCATACTAAGAGCTGGTGTGGAAGTTTTATTCTACCTTCTCCTTTAAGCAGGACTACATCAGCTATGATGAGCCCAACATCATCAAATTCTGCCTCTATAAAAAGTCCTTTTCTTTGAGTCTTGACGATTTTAGTAAGCCCTAGGAGTCACGGAGCCATGTGATGACATATGCAATGCTCCTTCTCCTTATTTTGAAGCTATAGAGACCTACTTCTCTCTGTGCAACAACGATCCCATGGTAACTTCTTGGAAAACCAAGGACTCCAAGGCTTGCTACATTGATGAACCTCACCTCCATTATTTCCATAAGATCCTCACCTTCAACTCTTCTTATCGCCATAAGAGTTGCGAGATAATCAATGAAAAGGAGATCAACATTCTTTGGGGCATGTTTGTCGATAGAAAGCTCCACCTTGGTGCATGGCTGACCAAACAAATTATTTTTCTCTAAGAAGAGGGAGAAGTCCTCCTATTTTTGGCATAATGATCTTGGTGATATCACATGGGATGGATTACTTTGATCCTACGGGCTACACTTTGCTTCCCGAGACCACTCTACTAAACATGGAGAACTTAGAGACTATGCTCATGGTGGAAACCTATAATAGGACCAAGTATATGCATCCCCCAGGCCTTCCAAAGACCAAAACCCGCACTCTCACTAATTCCAAGGAAGATAAGGAGACTCCCACAATAGTAGTAACAGCACAACCAACTCCCCCCGTACACCGAGCTGCTCGAGAAGCAATCCAGTGACCTGTTCAATAGCTCTCCATAGATCAGTGCATAGAACACAAACCTCAAGATTCACTATGATGCCCTAGAATTCAACATGGAGACTCCTTGTGATCATCTCCAACTCAAGCCTTTCAACCATCAAGCACATCAGTGAGACGAGGAGTAGGTCTCTACCAATTCCTCCTCTCCACAAGGACAATAGCAATTTCTTTTGACCTTTATTTCTTTGTCCTTTTCTTTTTATTTTCTTTTCTTTTTTAGGATATTCGCATTAGAGGAAATGCAAACTTTAAGTGTAGGGAGGGGAATATACCTTTTTGCTTCTTTTCTTTTTATTCTTTTGATTTTTTAGGACTTAGCTTTTTTGCATTGAATTCTATCATTTTGCAATCTCAATGTAAAAATTTTAATTTCCTTACATATAAAATCAAATGAAAAAATTAGTCTTCCAATTTCAGTGTTATCTCTATGATTTCCACAATGACTTGTTTTGTACTCTAACCTGTTACAAAGAAATGAGGAAACCTAAAGAAGAGAGATACCTTCATACTAACTAATTAAACAAGTAAAAATGACAAAGTTAACTAACCATACTTGGCATCGAGAGCTATTTTCAAGCAAAGTTTGTTTCAGTGAGTGATTTCTGAAAGTTACTTTGTAAGATTTAAATCCCAATGGATGCCTCAGAGACTTAATTTCTATATTTTTTTAGACTTGGTTTATTTTAGTAAGGTCTTTGTACCTTTGGACCTTCACTGAGATCTTTAATTGTTTCTTTTTAATAAACTTGGTTGTTTAATTACTTGCTTTATTTTCTGTTTTGTTGAGTCTTAGAAGAAATAGCATTGTTTGGCTAGTAATTAGATGATGACTCTTTCATAAGAGCACTTTTAGAAGGAAGAGATTGATTGGATCATAACTAGGTGAAGTCTCTTTCATAGGACCGAAGAAGAAAGAGCATTGCTTGGCTAGTAACTAGGCGATGATTGTTTCATAGGGTTTTTTATTATTATTTTCCGCAAAGAAAAAGATTCAAAATTTAAAAAAATATAGAAAAAGATAAAAAATACAAAAAAATAGAAAAGTTAGAAAAAAAAACATTAACAGTCTTTTTTTTTTGGCTATGTGTCTAGGGAACCCACCAAGCGAAGGGACAGATAAAGAAGGTAATTGTGAAGTTTTCCTTTGGATACTTGAGCACTTTAACAAATTCAGCCAAGTAATTCTTAGGTTTTTGAGCAAAGCCTTTATACTTTGTAGAACACAAGTTAATAGTACTTCACAGTACTTAAACATTTTGAAAATAGCAAACTTACTAGGATAGTGAAATTAATTAAGTACTAAGCATACTCTTAATTAATGAAGCTGACTTGAGTTTGTTTGAGGCAAAACAACTCAGTTTGCTGACTAATTAATTAAGTTACGACTTAGATGGGAAAAATTGAATCTGTGCTGAGTACTACGTAGTTTAGAAGAATATCAACTCAGCTGTGCTGAGTTAGCTTTTATTAATTAAAAGCTAAATTCTTGATACTTAGAGAATTAAATGACACTTGTGCTGCTAACGTCTGTTATGAGAAATGAAATATTCTTTTGATGCTTTTTAAGTTAAAAAATGCTAAAATTAATGAAGATTTCTAGTGGTCTTCACAATTCAAAAAGGTGTTAGTACGGAATGTTGGAGATTCCTCAGTAAAGTCCAAGATAAAAGAATCCTTTGACATGCACCATTTTCTTAGTGTCTCCGTGCATCTCTACAAGTGTTAGCAATATCAACTAATCACAAGACTCCACGTTTCATTTCATGCATCTCTCTCTCAATCCGTTTTGCTTGAAGGCAAACTAGAATTTCTCAACGGGATTTTATCATGCCTAACGTTCAAATTTCTATCTCTAAATGTCTTGGAATCTGTCTCCAATAGGAAGATTCGATAGATATGAAAAGAAGAGATATTGAAGACTTGCAAGGATGAAAAGTTTGCAATGACTACTTCTTAAAGCTTCAAGTATAAATAGAAGACAAAAGCAGACGTTCAAACATGGTGAGTCACCTCAAATTTCTTTAAGAGCTGAAACTTTACGAAAATACTCCTAGCTTCAAGAAATTCCAAAATCAAGCAATCATTTCAAATCTTTTTGTAATAGAGAGAATCAAATACTTAGATTTAACATTGTAAGGATTCAACATTTTATAAGTTTAATTCAGTCCGCAACTTTCATTTCAAATCTGAGTATTAGTTTGGGAAGGGTACACAAACTGATTTGAGTGGTAGTTAAAAAGAAAGGTACTTTGTATAAAATTGTGTCTACTTGCTGTAATGGCTACTCCACCTAAGTAAGGAATGAATACTAGTGGATTAAAGCTCGGAGAAGGAATCTAGGGACTAGAGGTAGGCTAGGGTCGAACCAGGATAAAATCTGGTGTTGATGTTTTGAACTTTCACTTTAGCTTTTATTACGTCCAGCTCATTCATCATTCTTTCTATCGTTAAGTGTTTTTGCTTGAAAATCGATCTGAGCTGAGTTAAGTACTCAACAAGAGATTGAAGATAAACTGTGCCAGTAAAGCTGAGCAGTATATAAGTTTTTAGAACAACTCAGCATGCATCTAAAAACTTGGTTAAATAATTTTTATAAATCTTAAAAGTAACCAAGATTTGCATTCACCCCCACTGCGATTGTTTACAAGCTGTTTAAGGACCAACAAGTGGTATCAGAGCGAGTGCTCAACTTATTGACTAACCATCTTTGAGTAAAATATCCAGAAATAGCTTTCAACTACTCCAATTTTGGCTCAGGTCAGGAAGTTCTCTTAAAGGAGGGAATGTCTCTTAGCAGGCCACATCTTTTTGATGGTAATCATCACATGTTTTGAAAAAATCACATTAAAAACTTCATTCAATTACAAAGCATGCAAGCTTGGCTAATGATTGAGCTTGACCCTAGGGTTCCCACTATTGTGAGGAACGAAGTGCGTGTTCCAGTAGATACAAAGGACTATGATGATGCTAATCTCATGCTTCTCAAGGAGAATGCTACAACGAATAACTACTTACACTATGCGCTAGATCTAAGCGAGTTTAACAGGGTCTCAGGATGCGAGATAGCATAGGAAATTTAGAAAAATCCGGAGATTACCTATGAGGGGATGGATAAGGTCAAGGAGTTGAAGATCAGTCTCATGTTGAGGGAGTATGCGATGTTCTCAATAGGCACTAGCGAGGGTATTCAAAGCATGAATACCAGGTTCATTAACATCGTTAATGAATTAAAGAGATTGGGAAAGGAGTTCACCGAGGAGGACCTCTCAAGAAGATTATACTCATTCTTACCTTAGAGTGGTACTCCAAGAAGAGCGCTATTGAGGAGGCTCATGATCTGAAGACCTACAGCTATGAAGAGTTGATAGGTACCTTGCTGACTCATGAGATGTCTCTAAGGAAGTATTTTAATGAGTCCAAAAGGAGCCGAGGCAAGGAAAGAGGGGGAAAAGCCATTATCCTGAAAGCTGATTCATCTGATGAGTCCACCAGCTACGACTCTGATGAGCAAATGGCCCTTCTAACTAGGCATTTCAAACGCTTCATGAAGGATAGAAGTTCAACAAGAAGAAGTTTCCTGCTAAAAACAAGTAAACTCAACACCGGCGTGGAGCTGAGGAAGGATCCAAAAAGGAGCACAGCAAAGACATTAAGTGCTTTGGCTATGGAGAAAAAGGCCATATTCAATCTAGCTGTCCAAAGGTGAAGAAGGATAGATTCAAGAAGAGATTCAACAAGAAGAATGAGGCACTTGCTTCCACATGGAGCAACTTAGAAGAATCCTCGTTGTCCGATGACGAAGCAACTGATTCAGCCAACCTATGTCATATGGCTTTAAAAATCAAAGGGGTGAAGGCTCAGCATCTATCTCTCATAGGGATTAATCCACTGCTAACTCTAAAGCTGAGCGAAACAAGGGAAAGGCTCCTTAAGCTGAGGTACATCCTGAAATTCCCTTATCTATGGAAGAATTAGCCCAGGCTCTCTTTGATGTTATGAAGCTGACTAACAAGTTGATTAAAAACATTCAAGATCTAGTGAGGAGAAGTGAAGATTTGGAAGACACTACTGCTTCCTTATCTCTTGATATCCACTTTCTTCAAGAAAAAGTTGAGTATCAATATTGTTCAAACAGCAAGCTCACTAAGCAAATTGATGAGTTAACTACTAAGGTATCAACTTTGAAAAAGAAACAAGATCCTCTTCCAGCCAAGAGTCAACCTCTAAGTAACCAAAGTCGCAATTCTAAGAGGAATAATTCCTTTAAAAAGAAGAAAGCGAGCAAGCCCAAAGCAAAAATGGTGTGTGGTTTTTGTGGTAAAGCTGGACATACCATAGTAATGTGTAGGCATAAAAATGGTTATTACGACGAGTACGACTAGAGTAATTTAAGCATTGCTAACAAGGGAGGATTTAGCTTGAAAGCATGGGTACCTCAGAAAATGTAACTGTTTTGCAGGTGAGCCTTAGATTTGTTGATGAGTCTAGAATTTGGTATGTGGATAGCAAATGATCAAGGTATATGACGGGAGATGAAAGCAGTTCATCTCATTGGAATGCAAAAGAAATGGATGTGCCAATTTTGGAGATAAGCAAAATGGAAAGATTGTAGGCTGTGGAACTGTTGGTGTCTCTCCTTCAATCGGGGAGGTTTCTCTAGTCAAAGGTTGGAAGTTCAACTTTCTTAGTGTAGGCCAGCTTTGTGACAAAGGAAGAAAGGTTACATTCGACTCAGCAGGCTATTTAGTTATTGAATGTAAGACTAATTCTACTATTCTCTTTGCTCCTAGAATTAATAATGTATATATGATTGATCTATCCCCATGCTCCACTAATGTGTGTCTTGTATCTAAGGAGGATAATTTGTGGCTTTGGCATAGAAAGTTGGGTTATATAAATATGAACATTCTATCTAAACTAGCTAAAAAGCAATTAGTTGTGGGTTTACCCAGCATTAGCTATGAAAAGGATAAATTATTCTCAGCTTGCCAACTAGGTAAGCAAGTTAAGAAATCTTTTAAGCCAATAAATCACATAGTAACTAAATGACCGTTGGAGCTTCTCCACCTAGATCTTTTCGACCCAGTTCAACCTATGAGCATGGGTGGTAAGAGATTCTCATTGGTGGTTGTGGATGACTTCACAAGATTCCCTTGGGTAGTCTTGCTGAGTAGCAAAGATGAGACCTATGAATCTTTTGTCAAGCTCAGTAACCGGATAATGAACAAAATAGGAACTAAAATTAGTAGAATCCAAAGTGATCATTGATGTGAATTCAAGAATTTCCATTTTGAAAAGTTTTGTTTAGCGCAGGAAATTGACCACAACTTCTCTTCTCCCTATACACCTTAACAAAATGTGGTTGTAGAAAGGAAGAATAGAACTATAGTTGAAATTGCACGATCCATACTAACTGATAACAATCTATCGAAGTATTTTTGGGGAGAAGCTGTTAACACAACTTGTTATATCTTGAATCAGGTTTTAGTTCACCCTATTCTAGAGAAAACACCCTATGAACTTTGGCGAGGGTCCAAGCCTAAGATTGGTCATCTCAAATCATTTGGCTGTAGGTGCTTTATTATTAACACCAAGGAGTAATTAGGTAATTTTGATCCTAAGTCTGATGAAGGTATCTTTTTGGGATACTCAACTAATAGCAGGGCATATAGACATATGTCAAAAGAACCAGCCTATTAGAGGAGTCTATGCATGTAGATTTTGATGAAACTAACAAGGCATCCATTGATGAAGATGAAGGAGTACCCCAGCAAATGGATCCACTCAGTATGCCACTCTTTGTGCTGCCTAACCCAGTGCAAGAACCTGAAGCTGAGGAAGTCAAAGATTATGATGATCTTTCGATCAATTTCAATGATGCCGAAGATTAACCTTCACCTCAACAACCCATTATCGATCCTCCAGCAATTGATTTGAGCCTTCCAAGAGAGATTAGAGTTCATCACAACCGTCTGCTAGACAACATAGTTGATGATGTTTATAATCCGGTGATGATGCGAGGTCAGCTCAGTAGGATGATGATTCATCTAGCCTTCATTTCATTAATCAAACCCAAGAAGTTTGAAGATGTATAAGGAGATGATTATTGGATGATTGCAATGCAAGAGGAGCTGGATCAGTTCAAGTGAAATGATGTTTGGGATCTAGTTCCTAAGCTTAATAAGAAATCAATCATCAGAACTATATGGGTTTTCAAGAATAAGCTAGATGAAGATGGCTCTATTGTTGGTAACAAAGCAAAGCTTGTTGCGCAAGGCTACAATCAGCAAGAAGGTATCCATTAAGATGAGACTTACGCTCTAGTAGCTCAGCTTAAATCATTTCGAATCTTGTGTGCTTTTGAATCCCATTTGAACTTCAAATTGTTTCAAATGGATGTTAATAGCACATTCCTGAATGGATTCATTCAAGATGAAGTGTATGTTCGCCAGCCTCCTGGCTTCGAAGATCCGAAGAATCATGAGCATGTCTTCAAATTGAAGAAATCTCTCTACGGATTGAAGTAGTCTCCTAGAGCCTGGTATGAGAGGCTAAGCAATTTTTTTTATCAACAAAGGCTATGAAAGAGGAAAAGAAGATAAGACTGTGTTTATTAGGCGAAGAAAGGAAGATGTGTTGCTGGTCCAGATATATGTTGATGATATCATATTTGGAGTAATTAATGAGAAGCTATGCAAGGAGTTCAGCAAGCAAATGAAAAAGCGAGTTTGAAATGTCTATGATGGGAGAGCTCAACTTTTTCCTTGGTTTTCAAATTAAGCAGACTGAAGATGGAATTTTCATCAGTCAAGCAAAGTATGTCAAAGAAGTCATGAAGAAGTTTAACATGGAGCATTCGAAGCCAATGTCCACTCCCATGGCCACTGATACTATCCTAAGTAAATATGAAGCTGGAAAAACTATAGATAACAAATTCTACAGAGGAATCATAGGCTCTCTTCTTTATCTCACTACTAGTAAGTCTGACATATAGTATACTGTGTGCTACTATGCTCGTTATCAAGCTGACCCCAGAGAATCTCATTTAGCCATTGTGAAGAGAATTCTTCGGTACTAGCAAGGCTCAATTGAAGCAGGTCTGTGGTATCCCAACAGCTCAGATTTCACTCCTAAGGGATTCGCAGATTCTAATTATGGAAGTGACAAGCTCAACATGAAAAGTACAACTGGAGGATGTTATTTCCTTGGAGAGTGTCTTGTCTCGTGGTACATCAAGAAGCAAACTTTTGTCATGCTGAGTACATGGCTGCAGGAAGTTGTGTATCACAACTGCTATGGATTAGGTAGCAATTGGAAGATTATGGTATATAGTCAAATTGCTTTAAAGTTATGTGTGATAACAAGAGCGTAATTAACCTATCCAAAAATCCACTTCAACATTACAGGATGAAACATGTCAACATCAAACATCACTTCATTAGGGATCATGTGCTAAGAGGAGATGTCAAGCTAGAGTATGTTCCTTCTAAGGAACAGAGCACTGACATTTTCACCAAGCCATTACCGAAGGAGCAATTCAATACTCTAAGGTAGTTAATTGGTATCGCTAATCCACGTTGACGAAGAAGAAGGAAAATGAAAATCTCAGAAATTTGGCTAAGTGTTGAAGATCAAGCCTTGAGAAGACATGTGGATAACACAGTCTATATTTTAAATTAATGGCGTGTGGAACAGTTTTGTGGTTAAAATCAAGCTCTACATTTTCAAAAAGATGTGCGTTTGAAGTGGAACCATTTTTCTCAAAACTCATCGTTTTACTAAGGCTGTTAACCAAATGTAAATCTTAGCATTCATTTTCATCATGAACTGAGGAAGCTCCATGTACCCCTTATAGATATTGTTGCCTATATAAGTTGTACAGTTGAAGAGAGAAGCTCACTTACTTTTTGTGAATTTGAATCATCTAAAAGAATTCAAACCCTAGTTCCCTTCTCTCTTTCAAATTCTCTCAAACCTCTCTCAAATGGTAGTTACTAGAACCACCTTCAGGCTCCGTGCTACCACTTCTCTGAAAATCATTGTAAATGGTAAAGGAAAGACAAAGAAGCTAACATTGGAAGAAGGCACCCTTTTCACAAAGGTGGATTGGGCTGATAATTTGGAATTCAGACCTGTCTATGAGGTCAACTATGAGGGATTGCTGAAGAATAGAACCATGCACAGAATAATTAAGTAGCAACACCTAACCTCTTTCCTGAAGATGGAAGGACTAGTCGTCACTAGGCTTATCAGGGCATTCTACTCTAACCTCTACATCATTCAGGGGTTTAATGATGTGTTGATCAAGGTGGTAAAAGTGGCATCACTCAGTTTTTGGGGGAGTTCTATGACACAATCTTGCTTGGGAAGAAGAAGTTTGAAATGTCTCACTTTAGCAAGCTGGTTCACAACAAGGTGCATACTAGGTATAATAAAGCACAACAAAAGCGTAAGCTTAAGTGTGTACTTTCAGTAGTATCAGTGGACATCTCAAAGGAGGATGAAGACGGTTTCATGGTAGACTTCAAGGATAGTGAAGATTTAAATAAGTTGCCAATCTCTAGCATCTTGGAGCAAGTCACCACCACTGCCTCCTCTCTTAAGAAGAAGGCTGCTTCCTCTAAGGCCAAAGGGAAGAGTCCTACAAAATCCAAAGCCGATGAGGACACTGCTTAGCCCCAACGTCAAAGGAGGAAAATGAAGGCCAAAACGCAGACACAAAGAGAAGCGGAGGCAAAACTTTATGCTAAGCAATAGGTGGAGGAAAA
Organism: Euphorbia schlechtendalii; assembly: GCA_949673415.1. NCBI lineage: Eukaryota > Viridiplantae > Streptophyta > Magnoliopsida > Malpighiales > Euphorbiaceae > Euphorbia > Euphorbia schlechtendalii. The sequence goes on from CATIWQ010011505.1 coordinate 28,484, forward strand.
AGAAGATGTGACTGAGGTTGATGAGTCCTTGCGTGAAAGAAAGCTCAAAATGGTGCTCTCAGAAGAAACTAAGGAGCAAGGTGAGGCCAAGACATCTAAAGAAGAGGACACTCAAAGTCCTAACGCTACCAGTGAAGTACAAGGAAATATTTGCCAAAGTAAAGGGGGCACAAGCGTTTCACCACCAATGGGCCCCTGCAAAAGAATGTGTAGGTGGTGAGGAATGAGGAGGATATTGGAGACACCTTTTCTCTCCATTAGGAAGAGTTTGATTCTCCTGATCCAAACATCCCCATACCCTCTTTCACTCAAACTGAAGTACCCTCTACTCAATTTGAGCAACCTCAAGCTGGCCTATCCCTGGGCCAAATAGCTAAGTAAGAGGTTCCTCAAAATCCTACCTTATTTCTTCTGTTAATCCTCAAACCTCTTCTCCTATGAATTCTTCCATTCCCCTAGTTTCTACTCCTGTAGATACTATAAAACAAACTATAAATTCTCCTCCTCCTTCCAACACTATAAATTCCCCTATTCATATTCCTTCATCTCCTATCAATAACCAAAACTCTCCTATTTCATATTTCTTCTCCTACCAAAAGCCATGACTCTTTTTCTCCTAACCATTCACCAGTAAATAATTCTTCAACCCCTTCTTCTCCTATAGAAACCCAAACATAAACCCTTACTTGTACAACCATTGTACCTTCTATTCCACTTAAGAAAACCATTCCCCCTACTTCTTCAAATGTAAATTCATCTAAACCTACCCCTTCTTCAAACCCAACTTCTACCCCTCTAACCCCTCTGGTTAGAGAAGTTCTTAATGCTGAGAACTCCACTTAGCAAGTAAAAGCATGCGATTAGAATACTGAGGCAAATTTTACAACCCATGATGTATCTAAACCCATCAGAGAGCCTGTCCATGAGGACTTGGCTGACTCATCTATCTTAGTAGAGATTAGAGAGTTAGCGAGGAAGTAATTCCCAATGCTCAAAACCAATGTCGAGTTAGATGGAGTAGTAAGAAAATTGCTACTCGCTTAAGAATTGATGAGCTTGTCCTCCAAACCCAAGGAAAAATTGCCTGAGTTCGAATAACACATAAGTTTGCCAAATGAATCTATCTACTTCGAGGAGTTTGAAAAGATTCAAGGCAGCTTGTTTGTTATTCAAAATCATTTGGCAAAAGAGAGTGCCAAGAGCTTGGTGGATAAGATGGCTCTAACCTTAACCTATTTGACGGATTCTGCAGACCACTTTGGGGCAGTAATCTCTGCTATCTGCATGTCTATTGCATTAGCTAACACTGTTGTAGGTAAGATAAAGGGTAGTGTGGATGCTGCTACTGAGTAGCTGAGTCTCTTGAGTACCATCATGGTAACTCAAGTGACACAGATCCAAAAACTTGGTGAAGAGTAGGAAAAAATAAAGAAGCTCACTAACCACAGAATCAAGAATGTTCAAAAGGAGGTAGAGACTACTAAGGACATTCGCCATAGCATTGCCAAGCTGTTAGAGACCCAGTCTAATTTCTTGCTGAACCATGATAATAAGCAAGACCAAATGGTGAAGCTATTGACATATATCTCCACGAAGATGGATAAGGCTCTTATGATCAACCTTGATTCTCTCCACACCAAACTAGAATCTATCCAGTGAGAAGTCAATGAGAACCCAAATAATAAGATCTCCTCCTCGCAAAAATCCTTATCATTACAATGGGGAAGATCTTTCCAGAAATGCCAACTCCAAGCTTGCCTCCTACTGAATCACGTTGCCCTAAGACTATTATGACCATTCATAAAAAGCTGAATGTCATCAAGTCGAAGATAGAAGACCTGCAGAAGAATGTTGAGACTTTAGTCAAAATGGGACAATTGGATGCTAAAGATATTGATTACACTACAAAGTGTATATCATCTATTGGACCCAAGATACTTGACATGGAAGTGCAATTGAAGATTGCACTGACTACAATGGACTTCAGAGCTTTACTCCAATGCTTTCAAAAGTTTGACTGTCAAGGGTTTGACCAAACTGTGCACCTATCCAGATGTCACCATTTACTTCTTAGCAAGCTGAATGATCAAGAGTTCCTTACTTATAAAGGAAAGCAATAGCTGGAGTAAGAGATTTCCCCTCAAATCATCAGCCAACAAGAGAACTGCCAAGCTAGCCTCGATGCCTTTAACCTCTACCTTGAACAAATTGTGAAAGTTCAGATAGCAAAGGGGGAGAAGGTAGATGAAGATGCTCTCCAAACAATGAATCTTAACAAGGGAACTCTTCCATGGTGTCCTCTTCATCATCAACCTTCTCAGTAAGAAAATCCAAAGCCAAATCAAGATAAGACTGGTCTTTCCTCCTCAGCACATAGAAAGTAGAAAAGCCATGTACCTTGTAGTTAGACTTGTAATATAGCTTAGCATTGTAACTTAGTTCAGGACATAAGAAATGTACTAACTAAGTCCTTTTTTATCAATAAAAATTACAAGTTCTATCTCAAGTTAAGATCTTCTTAACTTTATTATGATATATGAATCTTTCTGTTGTGAAGTTGAATATATGATGTAGGAACTCATACAAGACACCAATTTCAAAGAAAAGCTGAAGTAAGACAAAGTCCCAAAATGAAGAAAAATCTTCTAAGTATGGGAGAACTGAGCTGCTTATAAAAGACTCACTTAGCATGGGGGGGTCCAAGCTGACTAAGGGAAGTCACTCAGAACAAGGGAGTCTTACATCACTTTCTAGGTATTCTTGATATCTTTAAACTACTTATTCAATTAACTTCTTCTATTACCTAGTTTGCTATCTATCCAAAATGTGGGAGATGTTAGAACCCAAGTTAATAGTACTTCATAGTACTTAAACTTTTTGGAAATAGCAAACTAACTAGGATAGTAAAATTAATTGAGTACTAAGTATACTCTTAATTAATGAAGCTGACTTTGGTTTGTTTAGTGCAAAAATACTTGGTTTGCTGAGTAATTTATTAAGTTATGGCTTGGGGTGGGAAAAGCTGAGTCTGTGTTGAGTACTACCTAGTTTAGAAGAATATCAACTTAGCTGTGCTGAGCTAGCTTTTATTGATTAAAAGCTGAATTCTTGACACTTAGAGAATTAAATGACAACTGTGCTGCTAATGTCTTCTGTGAGAAATAGAATATTCTTTCTATGCTTTTTAGGTTAAAAAGCACCGAAATTAATGAAGATTTCTAGTGGTCCTCATAATTCAAAAGGTATTAGCACGGAATGTTGGAGATTCCTCACTAAAGTCCAAAATAAAAAGAATCCTCTGACATGCGCCATTTTCTTAGTATCTCTGCATGTGTCTGTAACCATCAGCAATATTAACTAATCACAAGACTCCATGTTGCATTTCGCGGGTCTCTCTCTCATTCTTTTTTACTTGAAGAAAAATGAGAATTTCTCAACTGGATTCTATCACACCTCAACATTCAAATTTCTATCTCTAAACGTCTTAGAATCTGTCTCCAACAGGAAGATTCGAAAGATATAAAGAGAAGAGATATTGAAGAACTACAAGGATGAAAAGTTTGCAATGGCTACTTTGCAAGGCTTTACGTATGAATAGAAGATAGAAGTAGACATTTCAAACTTGGTGCACCTCAAATTTCTTTAAGAGCTGAAACTCTATGAAAATACTCCTAGCTTTAAGAAATTTCAAACTTAAGCGATCAGCAAACAATCATTTCAAATCTGTTTATAATAGTGAGAATCAAATGCTTAGATTTAACATTGTAAGGATTCAACATTTTATAAGTTGAATTCAATCCACAACTTTCATTTCAAATATGAGTGTCAATTTGGGAAGGGTACACAAACTGAGTTGAGTGGTAGTTAGAAAGAAAGGTACTTTCTATAAAAATGTGTCTACACATTGTAAATGCTGCTCTGCCTAAGTAAGGAATGAACACTAGTGGATTAAAGCTCAGAGAAGGAATCCAAAGACTGGAGGTAGGCTTGAGGCTGAACCAGGATAAAATAAAGGGCTAAGTTTTGAACCTTCACTTTAGCTTTTATTACATCTAGCTCATTCATCATTCTTTCTATCGTTAATATTTTTTGCTTGAAAAACCATTCCAAGCTGAGTAAAGTACTCAGCAAGAGATTGAAGATAAACTATGCCAGCAAAGTTGAGCCGTTTATAAGTTTTTAGACTAACTCAGCACGCACAACTCAACACGCATCAAAAAAGTTAACTTGGTTAAATAATTTTTATAAATCTTAAAAGTAACCAAGATCCACATTCACCCCCTCTGCGGTTGTTTACAAGCTATCTAAGGATCAGCATACTTTCGTAAAGATAACTCTTTTGTTGGACTTCCAGTACTCAGAAAGGAACTCTACCATGACTGCGGTTGTTTACAAGCTCTGTAAGAACCAACATACTTTCGTAAAGATAACTCTTTTGTTGGACTTTCAGTGCTTAAAAAGGAACTCTACCATGATCTTGATAAAAAATCTCAATCTCTTTATGAAAGTATTTAGGGTCTTTATGTAGTTCTTATTCTCTTTTCTTTCTGATCTTTGTGTTCATACTTAAGGATAAGCATGGAATAAGTGTGGGGAGATTTGATTGGTTGTAAATCTAGCATGTTTTTATACTCAATTTCATATCTTTATAAGCATATTTTATGGGATTTGTTACTACTTTTTCTATCATTTCAGGGTTTTTAGGTGATTTGGACAAAAGTTGGTTAAAATAGCCAAAAACAACATTCCATCGAGATCCTGTTACTTCCACCGAGAGCAGTAGTTAGTCCTGGTGACTTTCTCAAATTCCAAATTCTTCTAAAATGTAAAAAACACATCCATTTGGAAGATAAGAGCATAAAAGTCAATGGATAATCATGAGTTTGGGCAAAGTTCATCTCCAAGGAGTTTTAGTTTAGGAGAAGAGTTTTTCTCCATCATAAATTCTGTCTTGATGAGAGGATAAACTCTATCATTTATCACCAAATAAAAGGCTAAGAATAAGACCAAAAGAGGAATAAGAACAATCAAAGACTCAGAGCAATAGATTCAAACATGTAGCTATAAATATAAGCCAAATCCCGTAAGAAGAAAGAATGAGAATTCAAAGTTAGATCATAGTTTAAGTTTCTATTTTTAGTTTTCAAATGCTTTAGATTTAATCTGCTTCCAATTTGATTCTATTTTAGTTTAAAGTTTATTTCAAATTTGAAATTAGTTTTTATAAGTTCTTTTTATTCATTCACAATTTTACATTCAATCTCTTTACCTTTTATCATCTTTAATTTCATTCATGTCTTGCTAATTTCATAGTGCCTTGACCAAGAAAGGGTCTAGGCCATGTCCTATTAATGTGAGGATTTAAACATGAACATAACAATCCGCAAGGTGACTTATTTGCTGATCTCGATACTTATTATTATTGGATCCTTAGTCTCTCTGTGGTTTAATCAACCACAAAGTAAGTCTTTGTGATTTATTTTTATATTTAACTTTTGCATCCGTATTTGTGCCTTAGGAAGAGTAAGTAACACCGGTCTCTATATCATCACCGAGATTGGAGATTCAACAATCCAATGCCTGTTAGGAGTTTTACTACCTGTCGGTTAAGGTTCAGGCTTTTCTAGTATTCATTGATATCTTCTGGTGAGGTCTCTGGCATGACGTCGAGAGTCACAATAGGTAAGAAGGAGATTTAGGTGTGAAGCATAGTCCCCATATAAATTAAGGAAGAGTTGCAAACGCTGTATAGTGCGGAGTGCTAATATAACTAAACCTAAGTCATGGTGTAATTTATCCCTTGTCTAGTGATCATTATGATACGTTGATTTTCCCAATTGGTTAAGTCAGTCTATTTACAATAGTTTTATATTCCCTTTTACTTTCAATTTTCAACTCTCAACAATTTTCGAAGAAACAAATCTGATCACTTTGGTCATTCTCTTTCATAATTACACAGTTAATACCATCCTAGAGGATCGACCCTTGTTTACTACTTACTGCAAGTTATTTTTCTATGCATGGATTATTTTTGGTTGTATCAACACCCTTAAAGGATATAGCTCAAAAGCATGAGTACCTAAGAAAACATAACTATTTTGTAGGGGTGCCTAATATCCGTTGTTAACACTGTAATGTGGTATTTGGATAGCGGGTGCTTGGGGAATATGATGGGAGATGAAAACTAGTTCATCTCATTGGAGCCCAAAAGAAATGAGAGTGTTAGCTTTGGAGAAAACCAAAAAGGGTAGATTGTTAAATGCGGTACAATTGGTGTTTCTCCTTCAATCGAAGAGGTGTCTCTGGTCAAAAGACTCAAGTGCAATCTACTAAGTGTAGGCCAACTTTGTGATAAATCTAGGAAGTTTACATTTGGCTCATCATGTTGCTCAGTTATTGACAATAAGACTAACTCAACTATTCTCATTGCTCTGAGAATTAATAATGTGTATATGCTTGATTTATCCCCTGATTAAACTAATGTTTGTATCAAATCTAAGGAGGATAATTCATGGCTTTAGCACAGAAGGTTAGGTTATATAAATATAACATTTTGCCCAAATTAGCCAAAAAGCAACTAGTTGTGGGTTTACCTAGTACCAACTTTAAGAAAGATAGGCTTTGCTCAGCCTGCCAACTTGGTAAGTAGGTTAAAAAGTCACTAGATTAATTTAAAATGTAGTAACTAAGAGACCATTGGAGCTCCTCCACCTGGATAGTTTTGGTCCTCTTCAACCTATGAGTATGGGAGGAAACAAGTTTTCCTTGGTGGTAGTTAATGACTTCATGAGATTCACATGAGTAGTCTTGCTGAGTAGAAAAGATGAAACCTTTGAGTCTTTTGTCAAACTCAGTAGTCAAATTATGAGTGAACTAGGAACAAAAATCAATAAAATCTGAAGTGATCATAGAAGTGAATTCGAGAACCTTCATTTCAAAGAATTCTATTTAGTGCATGAAATTGACCACAACTTTTCTATCCTTATACTCAACAAAATGGGGTTGTAGAAAGGAAGAATAGAACCATAGTTGAATGGCTCTGATAAGTGTATAATTATACTTATTATCTTGATATTTTTACTCATAAAATGATATGGTTTAAAGTCATTATATACTTCATATAAAAGATTTCACGTTGGTATGTAGTTGTTTTTTGTGCAAGTGTAGAAACTAGGTGAGTCTTGGGAGTAAAATGATTAGAGATGGAATTCTATGAAAAAAGTGTGAAAAAGATGCAAAAAGATGCGTGGAATGTAAAAAATTGGCTTAGGATCAAAGTTGTTAATGATCGGCAAAGTTGCAAAGAAGAATAATGAAGAAAAGCGCATGTCATGATCATGATTTTGTTCACGATTGGACAAATCACACTCGCGACTATCTACCGCGATCGTGACTTATCATTCTTCACAAATAGAAAGTTAACAACTAATATTCACGATCATGACATGTATGTCACGCTCACGAATCGTGCAGGTTTTGGATAACACTTCTCATCTTCCAACCGTTGGATAAGAAAGATCAACCGCCATCAACTATCAAATTAAAAGACACCTTTTAGGGACAATGACGCCATGAAAAGGTGCCTATCTATTGATGAAAAGAAGAAATTCTTGCATCCAATCACATTGAAGATGATTCAACCCTTCACCAATCGACATGACTCTTCGTTTGGATAAATGGAACCCTTCACACTCTATAAATAGAGTTCTAAAACAACCAATTTTGTGGGTGATGTGTAGCATATGGTAGAGTGCAGATATAGAGAGCATATGATACATTATAGAGAGTGAAAGATATAGATTTTGCTAGTTCAAAGTGTTAGAGAGAAAAATGTATAAGTGATTCGATTCTTATTTCGATCACTAGATTTCTCCACATATTCAAGCGATTGTTGTATGAGTGTAATTGCAAAGCACTTATCAATAAAAGTTTCTATTCTTCAACATTCATTTGTTCAATATTCACAAAGAATAGCATTCTAGCGAAGGTTCTGCACGAGTCGAGATCGAATTCAAAGTAGATGCAGGAATTGCGGGAATTGACGACTCCCATTAAAAGAGTGGATACGGTTTGATCAGCTTTAGCTTTCACTTGCATACCTTACAACTTTACTTTATTTTCTACTTATACTTTCTATTTCGAAATTTATGGTATGTCTATGTGTCATAACGAGTATTTCATTTTACGTCATTTATATTAATCAAATTATATGCTTTTGACTTGATTTTAAGCGTGATTTCAGGGTTAACTAGATTGTGTATGATCACTGGATCTGTGATTTTAACGCTGTTTAGTGAGCCAACATTTTTGGAGTGGTAACTTGCTATATATGGCTATGTGAGAGCGACTCGTACTAAGCATAGTATTATAGTTATCCATGTTCTTATAAGTGTCATAATTAGTTTACCCTAGATTTAGGAAAGTCATTTCAAGTGTTACTCTACTATGAATTATAGGATTTTTGGGCGTCTAGAATTGAGTTTATTGAAGTTATCTAGTGCATAAAACATTCTAGATTAATTTGCATATTTTATTCCACTATACTTGTTCTTAGGGAATATCTATATGCTTTGCATATTCTCTAATCTATTCATGCATTTGTCCATTCATCAATCTGCCATTCAAAACCTTCAACTTATTTTATTTTATTTTCTTCCGTAACTCTAGTTGATCCTTAGAACCGAATTCCTTCCTTGTTGGATCGATATCTTTTAAAACTGCATCGCAATTGTATACTTGCAATTACCATCATTTTTCTATTTGATAAGTTGTACTAACAACACCTGTTCATATTTAGAACTTTTATATTATCAGTAGAAAAGTGGCTAACAAGTTTTTGGCATCGTTGCCGGGGAAGGGAAGTGTGTTCTAGAGATGAAATTACCGAAGAACAGTCAATTATATTTATAAGTCAATTAGATTTATTTACTTTTATTTTTGTTATTGGGTTTAAGTATTTATATTTTGTTATTAACATATTTTTCTTGCTTATTAATTGAGTTTTCTTTCTAGCGTGTGCATACCAAGTACACATAGTTCTGAAGAAATTTTGGAGTCTTTCGAATAAAAAATAGAACCAATTGGTAAGAGCAGAAAATGGATAAATAAGAGACAATAAAAAGGATGGATGACAAAGAACAACCACCTATTGAACAGGCTCATGGATTATGTCATTTTCGACAATCAAAGGTAACAATTAGGGACTTGCTAGACCACAAATTAATGCAAATCAGTTTGAAATCAAGCCAACATTACTTCAAATGATCCGCAATAATGTGCAATAAATCATTCAACAAGGGGAGCGATTGATGCTAAGGCTGCGGGATCTCTTATTAAGAAAACTAGTCAGGAAGCCGTTGATCTTTTAGAAGATATGGAAAATAGAAATCGTATGTGGCTAGTGGAGTAAGTACTACTAATCCTACTCATTCGCATGCTGCATCTACATCTTCTCGTTCAGCTAAAAAGGTCAATGAATTAGACCTTATTTCTATTATGCAAGCATAAATATCTGCATTATCTCTTAAGATAGATAATAAGCATGTAAGTAATAGTAACCCTTTGACATGTGAAAATTGTGGCCAAATAGGACACACTGCTTTTGAGTGTAACTTTAACCCATGTGTAGGGGAGAAATTAAGTTATGTTCAATGTCAAGGGAATTCTTATGGCAATATTGGAAATAATTATAGGAGTTCTAATTAAAAGTATAGTGATAATCAAAAAAAGAATTATCAAAGTAATGATAGAATAGGAAATTTGGCAAGTAAGATAGATAAATTTTTCGAAGGAGTTTTTAATAAGCAATCAGAGTCTGAAGAATGTTACAAGAAGTTAGAAAATAAGATGGATCAAATGTTTAAAATTCAATCATCTTTAATTCATAATTTGGAGATACAAGTTGGATAATTAGCGAGTGCTATTCCATCTAGAGGAAAAGGTAATTTGTCTAGTAACACAGAAGGAAATCCTAAGGAAAATGTGCATGCTATAGCCCTTCATAGTGGTAAAATACTAGATAAATTAGATCCTTCGGGGTATGCTTGCTAATGATGTTGTTGAAGTGCTGGATGATTATCCGAGTAAATCCAATGATAAAGCAAGAGTGGATGAACAACTTAATTCCGAAATGGTTAGTCCCCCTCAATCACCATTTTTGCAAAGAATGAAGAAGAAGAATGAGGATAAGCAAATCATCGAGTTCATCAACAAACTTAAAGGTTTGAAAATCAATCTTTCATTCATTAAAGCCATTACACAAATTTCAAACAACGGTAAGTTTATTAAAGAACTTTTATCTCATAAGCGTAGTTTAGAAGGAATATTGAAAGTATCTTCAATAGAATATTGTAGCAAAATAATAATTACTACAATTCCCATTAAGCTTAAAGATTTGGGAAGTTTCACAATACCATGTAAACTTGGAAACATTTCTTTTCCAAAATGTTTATGTGATCTTGGGGCTAGTATATATCTTATGCCTTTATCGATCTTCAAAGAGTTGAAGCTTGATGATGAAGTTAAAAGGATAAATATGGTCTTGCAATTGGCCGACAGTCCATTAAATGTCCTTATGGCATAATAGAAGACATATTAGTTAAAGTGGATAAGTTTATTTTTCCGGCAGACTTTGTTGTGCTAGATTTTGCATATGATGAAAAATGCCCTCTAATTTTTACTCATAAAATGATATGGTTTAAAGTCATTTTATACTTCATATAAAAGATTTCACATGGTATGTAGTTGTTTTTTATGCAAGTGCAAAAACTAGGTGAATCTTGGGAGTAAAATGATTAGAGATGGAATTCTATGCAAAAATAGTGAAAAAGGTGCAAAAAGATGCGTGGATTGCAAGGAATTGGCTTAGGATCGAAGTTGTCAAAGATCGGTAAAGTTGCAAAGAAGAATCATGAAGAAAAGTACATGCCACGATTGTGATTCCTGTTCATGATTGGACAAATCATGCCTGTGACTATCTATCACTATCATGACTTATCATTCTTCACTTGCATACCTTAAAACTTTACTTTGTTTTCTACTTAAACTTTCTAATTCGAAGTTTATGATATGTCTATGTGTCATAACGAGTATTTCGTTTTGCTTCATTTATATTAATCAAGTTATATGCTTTCAAGTTGACTTTAAGAGTGATTTCGAGTTAACAAGATTACGTATAATCACTGGATTTGTTATTTTAACGCTATTTAGTGAGTCAACATTTTTGGAGTGGTAACTTGCTAAATATGGCTACGTGAGAGCGACCCGTACTAAGAATAATATTATTGTTATCTAGATTCTTTTAAGTGTCATAATTCATTTACCCTAGATTTAGTAAAGTCATTTCATGTGTTGCTCTGTGGTGAATTATAGGACATTTGGGCATCTAGAACCGAGTTTGTTGAAGTTATCTAGTGTTTAAAACTACTTTGATTATTTTGCATATTTTACTCTACTATACTTGTTCTTAGGGAAAATCTATATACTTTGCATTTTCTCTAATCTGTTCATGCATCTATTCATTCATCTGTCTACCATTCAAAACCTTCAACTCATTATATTTTCTTTCATCCCATAACTCTTTTTGATATCTAGAACCGAATTCCTTCCCTATGGGATCGATATCTTTTAAAACTACATCGCAACTGTATACTTTCAGTTATCATCATTTTCTATTGGATAAGCAGTACTGATAACACCTGTTCATATTTAGAAATTTCATATTATCAGTAGAAAAGTGGTAAACAGGCTCGATCCATGTGTGTGATAACAATATTCCAAAGTACTTTTAAGGAGAAGTTGTTAACATAGCCTATTATATTTTGAATAGGATTTTACTTTACCCAATTCTAGAGAAAACACCCTGTGATCCTTGGAAAGGGTGCAAGTCTATGATTGGTCATCTCAGATCATTTTATTGTAGATGTTTTATCCTAAATAACAAGGAGCAGGTAGGTAAGTTTGATCCGAAGGTTAATGAAGGAAACCTTCTAGGTTACTCGACTAATAGAAGGGCATATATATATCAAGAGAACCGGTCTATTAGAGAAGTCTATGCATGTAGATTTTGATGAAACTAACAATGTAGATAGATATCCATATGATGAAGAAGAAGGAATAATCCAACCAGAAAATTAACTCAGCACGGTACTCTTTGTGCTTCCCAACCCAGCATAAGAGCTAGAACTAAGGAAGTCAAAGCTAATGAAGATCTCTTAATCAACTTTAGTGAAGCATAAGATCAACCTCAACAGCAACAACCCAATGTAGAGACTCCCATTGTAGATCTGAGTCTTCTAAGAGAGATTAGAACTCATCGCTATCAACCAATCAAGAGCATTGTAGATGAATTTCATAATAAAGTAATGATGCAAGGTCAACTCAGTAGGATAATGTGCCATCCACCTTTCATCTTATTGATTGAACTCAAGAAGTTTGAAGATGTAAAAGGAGATGATTACTGGATGATTGCGATGCAAGAGAAATTGGATAAGTTCAAGAGTAATGATGTTTGGGATCTAGTTCCTAAGCCTAAAGGAAAATCAATCATCGACACCAAATGGGTTTTCAACAACAAGCTTGATGAAGATGGTGTTGTTGTCATAAACCAGATCAAGCTTGTTGCTCAAGGTTACAACCAACAAGAAGGGATCAATTATAATGAGGCCTATGAACTTGTATCTCATCTTGAAGCAGTTAGGATTCTTTGTACTTTTGCATCCCATATGTATTTCAAACTATTTCAAATAGATATCAAGAGTGTCTTCCTAAATGGTTTCATTCAAGAGGAAGTGTATGTGCGCCATCCCCCAAGCTTTGAAGATGCGAAGAACCCTGAGCATGTCTTCAAACTAAAAAAAGCTCTCTATAAATTAAAGAAGGCACCTGGTGCTTGATAAGTGTATAATTACACTTATTATTTGGATATTTTTACTCATAAAACTATGTGGTTTAGAGCCATTTTATACTTCATATAAAAGATTTCATGGGGTATGTAGTTTTTTTATGCAAGTGGAGAAACTAGTGTGAATCTTGGGAGTGAAATGATCAAAGATGGAATTCTATACAAAAAGAGTGAAAAAGGTGCAAAAGATGTGTGGAATGTAAGGAATTGGCTTAGGACCGAAGTTGTCAAAGATCGGTGAAGTTGCAAAGAAGAATCATGAAGAAAAATATAAGTCACGACCATGTCACGATCTGATTCCTACTCATGACTGGCCAAATAACACTCACGATTATCTATCATGATTGTGACTTATCATTCTACATAAATAGTTAGTTACCAACTCACATTCATGATCACGACATGTATGTCATACTCATGAATCGTGACGGGATTGATGAACTCTTCTCAACTTCCAACTCTTGGATAAGAATGATCAACCTCCATAAACTATCAGATGAAAAGACACCTTTTGGAGACAATGCAACCATGAAAAGGTGCTTATCCATTGAAGATAAGGATGAAATCTTGCATCTAATCACATTGAAGATGATACAACCCTTCACCAATGGACATAACCATTCTTTTAGATAAACGTAACCTTTCACACTCTATAAATAGAGGTTCAAATCAACCATTTCATGTGTGGTCGGCAACGACAGCAGTAGATGGTATGATAGATAGAGAGTGAAAATTATACAGATTTCGCTACTTCAAAGTGTTAGAGAGAAAAATGTATAAGTGATTCGATTCTTGTTTCCATCACTAGATTTCTCCACAAATTCGAGTGATTGTTGTATGAGTGTAATTGCAAAGCACTTATCAATAAAATTTTATGTTCTTCAACATTCATTTGTTCAATATTCACAAAGAATAGCATCCTAACGGAGGTTCTGAACTTGTAAAGACCGAATTCAAAGTAGACGTAGGAATTGCGGGAATTGACGACTCCCATTAAAGAGTGGATACGGTTTGATCAACTTTAGCTTTCACTTGCATACCTTACAACTTTACTTTGTTTTCTACTTATACTTTCTAATTAAAAGTTTATGACTTGTCTATGTGTCATAATGAGTATTTCATCTTGTGTCTCTTATATTAAAGAAGTTATATGCTTTCAAGTTGACTTTAAAAGTAGTTTCGAGGTTAACAAGATTGTGTATAATCACTAGATCTATGATTATAACGATGTTTAGTGAGCCAACATTTTTGGAGTGGTAACTTGCTAAATATGGCTATGTGAGAGTCACCCCGTACTAAGCATATTATTATTGTTGTCCAGGTTTTTATGTGTTATAATTTGTTTACCCTAGATTTAGAAAATTTATTTCATGTGTTGCTCTGTGGTGAATTATAGGATATTTGGGTGTCTAGAACCAAGTTTGTTGAAGTTATGTATTGCATAAAACATTCTTAATTATTTTGTATATTTTACTCCACTATACTTGTTCTTAGGGAATATCTATATGCTTTGAATCTTCTCTAATCTGTTCATGCATCTGTCCATTCATTAGTCTACCATTCAAACCTTTAACTTATTTTATTTGATTTTATTCTGTAACTCTAG
>CATIWQ010011520.1:0-11711 GCA_949673415.1 Euphorbia schlechtendalii
GTGAATGTTTTAATTATTTGATTGAGTTTATGCGAAGCAAAAATTTTTTCCCCTTCAATCAAAAATTAAAACATGAGGAATAAATAAGTTTAAATGAAATTCGGGGATGTCCCGAGAACCACTCCGTTGTGGGAGGCTTATATTGCAATGTTGACTTTAGGTTTGAGTGGGCCATCATCTTGTTTGTAAGTTCCTATTGTGGAGGTGGAGGCTCTTGTTTATCGAGACAGTGTTGCCCCAATTCGGCATCGTCATTACCTGTAAATGACGTGATGTGAATGTAGTGTATGCATGGTTTTATGCATGAATAATTTTTATCATATGATGTATGTTCGTCTATTGTAGGCATCGTGGGCTTCATTCAATGAAGAGCCTTCTCTTGTGCTGGTGCATGGTTGCCCCTATGACTTGTCTTGTTAGGGATTCCATGGACGACTCCCTTAAAGCGACCACCATGGGTTCATTAAATCAGATTCGAGTTCATAGCTTGGATCTTATTTGAGGAAAGTCTGGATGAGTCGTTGATTCCGTATTGTGTTGGCGATGACTGCTTGGAAGCTGTTTACATGAGGTATATGATGCTTCGTACCGTTCCGAGGAGGAGATGATGAATTTGGTATTTCTTTGGTTCTAATTTTTGCATAGATCGCCCTTACGGGTTTTCAATCTATCGAACCTTGTCTTAATTTTTGCATGGACCGCCCTTTCAGGTTTTTAGTCCAGCAGACTCATTTTTCTTTATTCTTTTTTCATTTTTTGGATGTTTACTTGCGACATTCTATCATTGGCATGCAAACAATCAAGATAAGCATATGCATAAAGATTCAGCAAAAATGAAAATTCATTAATGAACTTAACAGGGGTATAAATGTTTTAAATGATTTGACTCCTACCATCAATTAGAGTTTTCAAGTTTTCTAACTAATGTGGTTCTCTCGATATCCTAAATTTTTCCTGAGCCGCCCTTTTCAGGTTTTCAACTCAGCGGACAATTCTTTTTGTTGTTTGAAAAGAAGCCCTAATTTTTGCTCAATTAACCAAGTGTTAATTGATAGGCTGATTATAAATTTATTCTTTTGTTTTTACTGCTTTTTAGAGATTTATTTCTTTCACCTATGCGTGGTAGACATTGCGTAAGACTTGGTTGATTTGGTAGATTAGCTACCCTCTATGTCCATGACTTCAGTTGTTATCTCGTTCAGCATTTCTAGTTAATTGGTTGGTGCTCACACCGCTTTGCTGGCTTGAGGTGTATGTGATGATGAGTCTTGATGATTGGCGTTTCCTTTAATGGAGCAATGATTTCCCCACAAATGATAGCAAGTCGTGTGAAGGAACTATTGACGTGTTCAACAATCTGACTCCTTTTTTATGACATTGTGCCAATTGTTTGATTGTGGTGATGGAGTTGTTGACGTGTTCAACGATCTGCCTCCTTCTTTCTGATGTTATGCCGGTGAATGGTTGTGATGGAGTTGTTGACGGTTCAACGATTTGTCTCCTTCTTTGTGATGTTTGGTCTTGTGAATGGTCAATATTTTGTCCTTATTCTAGCTCTGATCCTTTTGATCTTTGCGTGCTTCATTCTCTTGGTTGAGTTAGTGGACGTTTCGTGCTTGGAGATCTTTCCATTGATCATTGTATGATGAGGCTTTGATCTTTGCATGCTTCATCCTCTTGATTGAGTTAGTGGATGTTTCGTGCTTGGAGATCTTTCCATTGATCTTTCGTTATTGTAAGATGAGGCAATTACTATCAAAAGTTGTCTAAGTACATGTATTTGTCTCTCACTTTCTCTCAAGAGTCAAATCATTTGAATTTATTGTGGGGAATCCATTTATACCCAAACTAATTTCATGAGATGATGTGTCACACGTGCTAAAAACATTATGAATATGTTTATGAGAATGCGTGATGTCATTGATTGAATATCAAGCAAATAAAGAATGTTCAATTTATTCAAATGCCACATGGGCAAAGTAGCTAAATGCTAATTTATTACATAATCATCTATCACAGGTTATGGCCTTCCATTGGTGTCCATGGATTCAAAATGCTCCATCCTCTCTGCCTTCTTAAACACTTCTTGATAGCTAGAGAAGCTATCATATCCGAATTTATTCCTGCATGGTGGCAGTCCGCCGTCCAACAGCTTTGTTATCATCTACGGTAGGATCAAACGAGTCTGCAACCTGACTTGTGTAGCCATCCAAAGCGTGTAGTAGGATTTGAAGTTCTCACCCTGCCTTTGCCTTATGGCCTCCAAATGTTGCATTGTGGTTTCCATCTGAGAGTTGAAACCAAAATGCTCCAGCATAGCTTGAGCGAGGCTATTCCAATTGGTAGCTATGTCTAGCGGAAGGTGGCTATACCATTCATTGACTGAGTGGCCTAAGGTAATGACGAAGAGCTTGGTCATCTTTCGATCGCTGACCCTCAATGCTCTCATCACTATTTGATAATGCGCCAAGTGAGCACGTGGGTTGCCAGATCATATGTACTCTCAAACTGCAGCATTGCGAAGTTTGGGGGCAAGCTGTCTTCATCCCCGACTATTGGTTGTGTAGGGTATGTATTCCTTAGGTGGCCATCGTGAATGGCCAAGAACTATTGCCATAGTTCCGCTATGCCAGGTTGTTGGAGGATGGCGTCCCTTGCTTTTGGATAAGAGTTATATTGCCCCTGGGGATATGCTACAAAATGGGATAGTTGAGGTGCCTGGAACTGTGAGGCGATCGACGTACTCCAAGTGGGAATAGGCTGTTGGGACATTCCTTTGTAGAAAGGCCCTGGTACTAATGCGGGCTGGATAGTTTATCCCAGGAAGAATGGATTTTGGTTCAGCTGACTTTGTCCTACCCTGAACTGATAAAAGGTAGTTGGGGGAATCATGAGTGAAGTAGGAGGTCCCCCTATCAGATTAACTTTGTTAAGGGTGACCTCTGGGCTGGACACTGCATTCTGGGTCCTCCTGAGGTGTTGGCGAATGAGCATAGCTAGCTGTTTGCTATTAGCAAAGGCGTTTATGGCAGCTGCAATCTCGGCGCTCACCAATGAGTGCTGAGAATTTTGTCCCGTACGGACAAGGTGATCTTCCCTTGCACCTTCTCCTTGTGGACTGACCATAATAGTGCGTTGAGCTGAATCTGAGTTTGAAACCGAGTCCTCACTTGAGTCATTGTACGGAACCCCCTCCAGATTGTCCATAATTGGGGAAACACGGACCAGGCGGTGACCAGGCCTCTTCCAAGCCACTTTGACACACAAACAGAATATTAGTTCGTGCATGTAAGATTCATGATATGACTCATGATGCGGGTAATGCATGAGATTTTTAATGTTATGGCTGCATTCATAAGGGGTTAGCATGCCATGATGTGAAGTAACATGTACGTCAATCCATTTGAAACAAACATGTTAGTCGTTAGGTAAAAAATGAAAACATGTGGAAATGAAAATCCAACAACGGGGGTTGGATTTGAGATTTGTATAACGCTGGTGTGATATC
The DNA here is from genome assembly GCA_949673415.1 of Euphorbia schlechtendalii. Lineage (NCBI taxonomy): Eukaryota > Viridiplantae > Streptophyta > Magnoliopsida > Malpighiales > Euphorbiaceae > Euphorbia > Euphorbia schlechtendalii. The sequence goes on from CATIWQ010011520.1 coordinate 3,509, forward strand.
GTAATATGAGTGGTGTAAGTGAGTTGACTAAGCTACCTATTTGGTAATAGGTCAAAGGTTTGAGGTTTTGTCCTATGACTAAGTCTCATGGGATGAGGAGGTCAAATTGTGACGTATCCTAATAAAATGAAGACAACTAAAGTATGTGGCTATCTAAAGAATGATTTGGTTATTTTGCACGATTAGGGTAGGGTTTTGGATACCTGTGTGGTCATCACTATTTGAGGGTATGTGGTGAATTATTGCCTCGTGTGGGTGAATGATTCAGGTATAAGGCGTATACACTTGATGATTTGGCAAGGTAAGAAAGTTCGCTCCATGTGGGCTTAGGTTAGGATTTCGACTGGGATATCCTTTAATGTGGGAAAATGGTTTTGGGTAGGTTTTGCCTCATTTGGGCTTTTGGTGTGCCTCGGAAGGGCTGTGAATTGGACGTTGAGTAGACATCTAATGGGTAATGTGGTGGAAAGGTTATTTCCCCTTGGGGGCCAAGTGCCGGATGTCAAGTGGACATCACGCAATAAAAGGAACGTATGTTTGCCATGTGCAGGCAAATAACGGGATGTCAAGTGGACATCTCGCTGAAAAATGGGTAGTAAGTGATGTCCCTAAGTGGTTTTATGTTATCCTAGGGTGATACGATCCATAGTGTCAACTGTGCCTAAGTGTATGTGATATTGGTGTTGTATCGTGATATGTACATTTAATATCATGAGTGTGTGCGTTCTAGTGTCTGCACAAAAATTTGTGGTTAGTATGATAAATATACAAGTAGCACATAGCCTGCAACGTCATACCTTCCAACCATACAACTCCCACGTGTAGGGTTATTGGCTAGTCTCTATCCTAAGCTTGGTTCATCTTAGGATCATGAAGATACTAAGGAGTGCACCTACAAGAAAATATAATGCATGACGCGTGTTTGGGTAACACCATGGGGAAAATGCCAATGGCTTATTTACATGAGGTTTGTAAATGGGTTGCTGATGTAGAAGGTTCTTGTTGTGCTAAAATACACTCCAAGCCTCTCCCTAAATAGGTTCTAACGAGGGAGGTACATGCGATATGGCAACAAGTGCTCCACTCGCTCAAGTACTATCTTTTCTCAAGGAGGCAGATTAGTAAAAGAGAAAGTTTCGTGGTAATAGGGGTACCTTAGACTTATGGGCTAATCCCTTCTACTGCAATGCGTTACAATGAATATGTCAAAATTAAAAGAAAATGAAATAATGTGATCAATAATTTTCAGCACTTATCCAAAATCTAAAAACTTTGAAAAACAAGCTTTAGAAAAATCCCCAGCGGAGTCGCCACTGTGAGCAGACGACACGGAGCGGTGGGCTAAGAGCACGCGAGATGAGAGGTGCAGTCCACTGGGGTGTTTGAAAAAAGAAAAGCACTAGGTAAGGGACTCGGAAAAAAGGTTGAAAGAGAAAAAAGGCGAAAACGTTTATGATCGGTTCAAACCCGAATCCGCCATCTCTTAGTGTGGAGTCACTACCTGGATTAGCTCTTTCCAGGAATTAGAGTCCTGTGAGGCTTAAAGTCCGGGGGACGGCCCACCAAGACACAGAGATTCGGGTCCGGGATAAGTTGTTTATTTCTTAAGTGATCATAAAATATTACATCTACAGAAAATCCTATTTTCTTAGTTATGCATATTCGCACTTAGGTCGTTCTTAGACTTTACATGCATGATTCACGTATAGAAAAAGTAGTAAATCCATCCACAAAATAGTAAGTAAATACGGAAAGTAAATGCGGAAAATAAAATTACAAGGCTTTCAAAAATCGGGGGATGCAAACTCCTGCTACCCTATTAATTACATTTTTCGTAAAAAAGAAAATGCGAAACCCGAAGGAAAATCAAGATCCTAAACATACATCTAACTTGTATCCACAAAGGTTAGCACATGGGATATCACGTATGCTCGATTTGATTTTAGCGAGGCCCGCTCGGCCTAATAAAAAACATCGACGATTTTAAAGTTATTAATTTAAATAAAATCGTTCGTTTTATTAGCACATTGGTTGGTCAATTTTAATTAATGAAAATGATCGCATGGCAAAAGGTGAGGTCTGTTATCCGGGAATATATTTTATTCCCTTCGTGGGGGTATTCTAATACAAAAATTAAAAAGAAGTAAAAGAAGAAGGAGAATTACAACATTTACAATAAAATAAAATAACTCCTAGGTTCACACGTAGAAAGAAATTAAGAAGAAAAGGAGGAGCACAAAATAAGCAGCTCTAGGAACTCACAGGCTTTACCCTTTTGGCGTGAATCCACTTCGACGTGTCCGTTCGATTCCGGGGAGTGTTCCCTGTTCGTTTTTGTAGTTATTGTGATTTAATGTGAAAATAATGGTTATGTTGGAAAATAATGTGTTTATTTATGTTAAAGATAATCAGACTCGGGTTCTAAGTTTATTTTACGCCCGAGAATATCTGAGGATTTTAGAAGAAATTTGATTTTAAGATGAAGAGATTTGGGATCCAAAAGTATTTTGGATCCGAGAAAAAGTTAGAAGAAAGTAAGAAATTTTTTTTGTATTTTTTTTATTTGAAAGAGAGGATTTTTCTCTCTGAATTTTCGAGCCCCGTATACTCAAAAAGACCTGACTATTTATAGAAAAAAGTCCCGAAAAATCCAAAATAGGTTAACGTCTGGCAAGGCCTCGCCAGCCTCTTAGCAAGGCTACCTCGCCAATACTGTTGGCGAGGCCTCGCCAGCCTTTTGGCAAGGCTACCTTGCCAATTTGGCGAGGCCTCGCCAGCCTGGGGAGGGAAGCCTCGCCAAGGGAGGCCTGGCAAACTCACCAGAACGTCTGGCAAGTTCGCCAGACAACCTGCTGAGGCTCACCAAGGTCTAGCGAGCCTCGCTAGAGTTCTGGCGAGGCTCGCCAGAGTCTGGCTAGCCTCGCCAGTGTCTTGGCGATGCTCGCCAGAATCCTGGCGAGCCTTGCCAAGGAATGGCGAGGCTCAGCAGGTCGCTGGCGAGCCTCGCTAGGCCCCTGGTGAGGTTGGCCAGCCCTCTGGCTAGCCGTGCCTCGCCATGTATAAGCGAGGTGGGCTCCGGGTCCGGCTTCCAGTTACGTTTTCAAATTTTTTGTGTATTTTTATATTTTTTAGTTAATTTTCTGAATTAATGTCCTTTTAAATTCAAAGATTAGGAAAACTCCCAAGTGAAGATCATCGGACGGACGAAAATCATGTGATTCGAGGATAAATATCCTGAAATGCCGTCAGCATTGAACGCGCTAGCTGGTACAAAATCCCATGCTCACAATGGTATTATCCACGTGTCTTCTCATGCTTGATCTCCAACACTTAGCCAAATTTTTGAGAATTTCATTCTTCTTCTTTATCGTGGATTCGCCATACCAATCAACTACCTCAATACATAGAATTGTTCCTCTGGCAATGGTTTGGTGAAGATATCAGTGCATTGTTCCTCTGACATCTCCTCGTAGTACATGATCTCTAATGAAATTATGCCTAATGTTGACATGCTTCATTCTCCCATGCTGAACTGGATCCTTAGATAGATCAATTACACTCTTGTTATCACACATAACTTCGAGACACTTTGACTTTATAACATAATCTTCCAGTTGCTTCTTTATCCAAAGCAATTGTGCTACACAACTTCCTACTACCTGCCATATACTCAGCTTCAGCTGTACTCAGCACGATGGAAGTTTGCTTCTTACTGTACCAAGAGACAAGACACTCTCCAAGGAAATGACATCCTCCTATTGTACTCTTCCTATCGAGTTTGTCTCTTCCATAATCAGCATCTGTGAATCCCCTAGGAGTGAAATTTGAGCTACTGGGATACTACAAAATTGCTTCAATTGAGCTTTGCAAGTGCTTGAGAATTCTCTTCATAGTAGCTAGATGAGATTCTCTAGGGTCAGCTTGATAACGAGCATAGTAGCACACAACATACTGTATGTCTGGCCTACTAACAATGATATAAAGAAGAGAACCGATTATCCCTCTGTAGAACTTGTTATCCACTAGTTTACCAGCTTCATCTTTACTCAAGATAGTATCCGTAGCCATAGGAGTGGACATTGGCTTCGAATGTTCCATGTCAAATTTCTTAAGGACTTCTTTTGCATACTTGGATCGGTTGATGAAAATTCCATCCTCAATTTGCTTGATTTGAAGACCAAGAAAGAAATTGAGCTCTCCCATCATAGACATCTCGAACTCGCTCTTCATCTACTTGTTGAATTCCTTGCACAGCTTCTCATTAGTTGGTCATAATATAATATCATCAACGTATATTTAGACTAGCAACACATCTTCTTTTCTTCACCTGATAAACAGAGTTGTATCTGCTTTCCCTCTTTCATAGCCTTTGCTGATCAAGAAATTGATCAGCCTCTCATACCAAGCTCTTGGAGCCTGATTCAATCCGTGGAGAGCTTTCTTTAATTTGAAGACATGCTCAAGATTCTTCACATCTTCAAAGCCTGGAGGCTGGAAAACATACACTTCTTCTTGAATGAATCCATTCATGAAAGCGCTTTTGACACCCATTTGAAATAATTTGAAGTTCATATGAGATGCGAAAGCATAGAAAATTTGAATGGCTTCAAGTCGAGCTGCTGGAGCATAGGTTTCATTATAATCAATTCCTTCTTACTGATTGTAGCCTTGAGCAACAAATCTAGCCTTGTTCTTGACAACAACACCATCTTCATCTAGCTTGTTCTTGAAAATCCATTTGGTGCCGATGATTGATTTCCCTTTAGGCTTAGGAACTAGATCCCAAACATCATTGTACTTGAACTAATCCAATTCCTCTTGCATTGCGATCATCCAATAATCATCTCTCTCTTTCTACATCTTCAAACTTCTTGGGTTTGATTAATGAAATGAAGGCTGGATGACTCATCATCTGACTGAGCTGACCTCGCGTCATCATAGTATTATGAATATCATTAACTATGTTGTCTAGTGGATGGTTGCGATGAATTCTAATCTCTCTTGGAAGACTCGGATCAATTGTTGGACAATCGACAATGGGATGCTGAGGTGGAGGTTGATCTTAGTCATTATTGAAGTTGATAGAAAGATCTTCATCATCATCTTTGGCTTCCTTAGCTAGGGGCTCCTATGCTGAGTTGGGTAAGCACAGCTTGTGGCATATTGAGTTTATTTAAAAACTGGGGAACTCCTTCATCTTCATCAGATGGACTATATGCATAGACTCCTCTAATAAGCCAGTACGTGTGACATATATCCTATATGCCCTACTATTAGTTGAGTATCCCAAAAAGATACATTCATCTGACTTAGGATTAACCTTTCATAGTTGCTCTTTAGTGTTAAGAATATAGCACCTACAGTCAAAAGATTTGAGATGACCAATCTTAGACTTACGCCCTCGCCAAAGCTCATAGGGTGTTTTCTCAAGAATTGGGCGAAACCCGATTCAAGATATAATAGGCTGTGTTAACAGCTTCTCCCCAAAAGTTCTTTGGTAGATTAATATCAATCAGCATGGATCGAGCCATCTCAATATAGTCCTATTCTTTATTTCTACGACTCCATTTTGTTGAGGCGTATAGGGAGAAGAGAAGTTGTGGTCAATGTCATGCGCTGAACAGAATTCTTCGAAATGAAAATTCTCGAATTCACGTCCATGATCACTTCAAATTCTATAGATTTTATCTCCTATTTTGTTCATTATGCGATTAATGAGCTTGGAAAAGATTCATAAGTCTCATCTTTGCTACTTAGAAAGACTACCCATGTGAATCTCATGAAGTCATCTACCACCACTAGAGTGTACCTCTCACCACCAAAGCTCATTGGATGAACTGGGCTAAAAAGATCCAGGTGAAATAACTCCAATGGTTGCTTAGTTGCTACGTGATTTACATATCTAAAAGATGTCTTAACTTGCTTACCAAGCTGACAAGGAGAGCACAATATCCTTTTCAAAGCTGATACTGGGTAAACGCACAACTAATTACTTTTTGGCTAGTTTCAACAAAATGTTCACATTAATATGACCCAAACTTCTATGCCAAAACCATGAATTATCCTCCATAGATACAAGATAAACGTTAGTTGAGCCAGGGGATAACTCAATCATATAAACATTATTGATCCTAGGATAAAAAGTATAGTTGAGTCAGTCTTACAGTCAATTACTGAGCATCCTGTTGAGTCAAATATAACCTTTCTACCTTTGTCGCAGAGCTGGGCTACACTCAGCAGATTGAACTTCAGACCCTTGACCAGAGAAACCTCTTTGATTGAAGGAGAGAGACACCGATAGTGCCACAACCTACAATCTTACCTTTCTGGTTATCTCCAAAACTGACACTTCCATTTCTTTTAAGCTCCAATGAGATGAACTGGCTTTCATCTCCTGTCATATGCATTGAGCATCTGCTCTCCATATACCACATTCAAGAGTCATCAAAGGATCTAAGGCTCACCTACACCATAATTACATTTTCTTATGTACCCATGCTTTTGAGATGGGTCCTCCCTTGTTAGTAGTGTTAGGGTTTGACCAATTGTACTTGTCGTAATAACCATTTTTTTGCTAACATAGAATTGTGGCATGTCCAACTTTCCCACAAAAACCACACACCATTTTTGGTTTGGGCTAGCTTACTTTCTTCTATTTAGAGAAATTCTTCCTCTTAGAATTGCGAGTTTGGTTACTCTGAGTTTGGTTGTTAACTGGAGGAGGAACCTCTTTCTTCTTTAAAGTTGTTATCTCAGTGGTCAACTCATCTAATTGCTTAGTGAGCTTGCTGATAGAACATTCTTGATACTCAGCCTTTTCTTAAAGAAAGCGGATATCAAGCGATAAGGAAGCATTAGTATCTTCCAAATTGTCACTTCTCCTCACTATCTCTTTGATGTTTTTCATTGATTTATTTAGTCAGCTTCATAACATAAAAGAGAGCCTAGGTGAATTCATCAATAGATAAAGGAACTTTAGAATGTACCTCAACTTGAGGAGCTTTTCCTTTATCATGCTCAGCTTCAGAGTTGATAGCGGAATGATCTCTACCAGAGGTAAATGTTGAGCCTTCACCTCTATTCTCGATGGCCATGAAGCAGAGGTTGGTCAAATCAGTAGCTTCCTCATCAGATGATGAAGACTCTTCTGAAAAACTCCAAGTGGTAGTAAGTGCCTCATTTTTCTTGGAGAACCTCTTCTTGAACATGTCCCTCTTCGCCTTTGGATATCACGATTGGATGTGGCCTTTCTCTCCACACCAGAATTTGTTATGCTCCTTCTTCGATCCTTCCTCACCTCCTCGCTGGTGCTAAGTGATAAGTTTATAATTACACTTATTATCTTGATATTTTTACTGATAAAACATTGTGGTTTAGAGTCATTTTATACTTCATATAAAAGATTTCATGTGGTATGTAGTTGTTTTTTATGCAAGTGCAGAAACTAGGTGAATCTTGGGAGTGAAATGATTAAAGATGGAATTTTATGTAAAAAGAGTGAAAAATGTGCAAAAAATGTGCGTGGAATGTAAGGAATTGGCTTAGGATCGAAGTTGTCAAAGATCGGTAAAGTTGAAAAGAAGAATCATGAAGAAAAGCATAAGTCACAACCATGTCACCATTGTGATTCCTATTCACGATTAGACAAATCACGCTCGTGACTATCTATCGTGATCGCGACTTATCATTCTTCACAAATATTCAGTTTCCAAATCTACATTCACGATCACGACATGTATGTCACGTTCAAGAATCGTGACGGTTTTGGTCAACTCTTTTTAACTTCCAACCGCCGAATAAGAATTATCAACCAACACCAACCGCCATCAACTGTCAGATGAAGAGACACCTTCTGGAGAACAGTATTCATGAAAAGGTTCCTATCCATTGAAGATAAGGATGAAATCTTGCATCCAATCACATGAAGATGATGCAACCCTTCACCAATGGACATGACTATTCATTTAGATAAATGTAACCTTTCAAACTCTATAAATAGATTTTCAAATCTACCATTTCATGCATAGAGTGGTATGAAGTAGTAGGTGATAATCGGCTAAATACATTCATAGATTTGTTTTCCACTATATGAATTATTCATTATAAGATCTTGTTCTTCAAAAAGAACATCTTGTGGAGTTGGTCTGGGATAATAAAACAGATTTTTTTTTGGTCTATACGCATATTTATGAAGTTTATTTAC
>CATIWQ010011524.1:0-16275 GCA_949673415.1 Euphorbia schlechtendalii
TTGAAAACCCGAAAAGGGCGGCTCAGGCAAAACTTAGGACATCGAGAGAACCACATTAGTTAGAAAACCTGAAAAGGCTAATTGATGGCAGGAGTCAAATCATTTGAAACATTTATACCCCTGTTAAGTTCATCAATGAATTGTCATTTTTACTGAATCTTTATGCATATGTTTATTTTGATTGCATGCATGCCAATGGTAGAATGTCGCAAGCAAACATCAAAACAAAAAAAAATGAAAATAAAGAAAAATGAGTCTGCTAAATTGAAAACTTGAAAGGTCAGCCCAGGCAAAAATTAAGACGAGGTTCGATAGATTGAAAACCCACAAGGGCGATCTATGCAAAACTTAGAACCAAAGAAATATCAAATCCATCATCTCCTCCTTGGAATGGTACGAGGCATCATACACCTTTAACACTTCAGGCAAAATGGATTCTAAGAGATCATCGCCGACATAACGCGGGATCAACGACTCATCCAAGCTTTCCTCAAATCAGATCCAAGCTATAAACTCGAATCTGATTCAACGAACCCATGGTCGTCGCTTTGAGGGAGTCGTCCATGGAATCCCTAACAAGATAAGTCATAGGGGCAACTATGCACCAGCATGAGAGAAGGCTCTTCAACGAACGAAGCCCACGACACCTACAACAGATGAACATACATCATATGATAAAAATTGTTCATGCATAAAATCATGCATACATTCGCATCATGTCATTTACAAGTAAACACGATGCCAAACTGGGGCAACACTATCTTGATAAACAAGAACCTCCACCTCCACATGAGGAACCTACAAGCAAGACAATGGCCCATTCAAGCCTAAAGTCGGCGTTACAAAGCCACAAAAGCCTCCTAAACAACAGAGCAGTTTTCGGGACACCCCGAATTTCTTATTTAACTTATTTACGTATTATGTTTTAATTTTTGATTGAAGGGACAAAAATTTTTGCTTCACATAAACTCAATCAAATAATTAAAACATTCACCATCAAATATATTAACATTATCTTTTCTCTGATTTATTACAGGAAGCAAGTTAACAGCCTATTAAGGAAATACAAAACACAACCGAAGAAGGAAACAGTTATCTCAATGGTCGAAGAATGAAACGGTTACCGACTACAACACGGACGCCGCAGAAAGAAACTGTCGACCCACCCATAAGGGATATCAAGTACCTATGGGATTCTGAAGAAGGAGATGGATAACCCTATGAAGACACAGCGCTAGAAAGGAAGGCCAATGTCATCACCAATTGGGAATAAGAAGTCGCCAGCCGCATCGTTCAGGTATATTCTCAATCCCTCCGCTCATTTATTGTGATAATACTAGCTCGCGCGTTCAATGATGACGGGGAAACTATGAGCACGGGATTTTGTAACAGCTCGCGCATTCAATGATGATGGCTTTTCAGGATATTTATCCTTAAATCACATAATTTTCAACCGTCCGATGATCTTCATATGGGAGTTTTTCCTCATCACTGAATTTAAAAGGACTTTAATTCAGAAAATTATCAAAAATATATAAAAATATACAAAAATTTTTTAAAAAGCAACCGAATGCCGGACCCGAAGCCCTCCTCGCTTATACTTGGCGAGGCACGGCTTGCCAAAGGGCTGGCCAACCTCGCCAGGGGCCTGGCGAGCCTTGCCAGCAACCTAGCGAAACTCGCCATGCCCTGGCGAGGCTCGCAAGGATTCTGGCGAGCATCGCCAGATCCTGGCGAGGCTCACCAGGTTTCTAGCGAGCATTGCTAGGACACTGGCGAGGCTCGCCAGACCTTGGCGAGCCTCGCCAGGTTGTTTGGCGAACTCGCCAAACGTTCTAGCGAGTTCACCAAACCTCCCTTGGCAAGGCTTCCCTAGCTAGGCTGGTGAGGCTTGCCTCGCCAAAAGGCTGGTGAGGCAACCTCGCCAAATTAGCGAGGCCTCGCCGGGCCTTCTAGTGAGGCCTTGCCAGACTACTCCCTATTTTGGATTTTTCAGCACTTTTTTCTATAAATAATCGAGTCTTTTTCAGTACACGAGGCTTGAAAATTTAGGGAGAAAAATCCTCTCTTTCAAAAAAAATAAAAACAATGTTTCTTACTTTCTTCTAATCTTTTCTCGGATCCAAAACACTTTTTGGATCCCAAATCTCTTCATCTTAAAATCAAATTTCTTCATCAAATTTCTTCTAAAATCCTCAGATATTCTCGGGCCTAAAATAAATTTAGAACACGAGTCTGATTATCTTTCGGATAAATAAACACATTATTTTCCAACATAACCATTATTTTCACATTAAATCACAATAACTACAAAAACGAACGAGGAACGCTCCCTGGAATCGAACGGACACATCGAAGTGGATTCACGCCAAAAGGGTAAAGCCTCTGATTTCCTAGAGCTGCTTATTTTGTGCTCCTCTTTTTCTTTTTACTTTCTACATGTGAACCTAGGAATTATTTTATTTTATTGTAAAAATTGTAATTCTCTTCTTCTTCTTTTATTTCTATTTTTAATTTTTGTATTAGAATACCCCCACGAAGGGAATAAAAATATATTCCTGGATAACAGAACTCACCTTTTTCCATGCAAGCATTTTCATTAATTAAATTGATCAACCAATGTGCTAATTAAAGAAATGTTTTTTTTAAATAACAAACACTTTATCGTGATTGATTTTTTTAGGCCACACGTGCCTTACTAAATTCAAAATCAAGCATACGTGCCATATTCCGTGCTAACCTTTGCGGATGCAGGTTAGATGTATGCTTAGGATTTATTTTCCTTCGGGTATTGTATATATTTTTACGGAAAATGTAATTAATAGGGTAGCGGGCTGTTGCATCCCCCGATTTTTTAAGCCTTGTAATTTTCATTTTTCACTTTTACGTTTTGCATTTACTTATTGTTTTGTAGATGGTTTATTTTCCTTCTTTGTGAATGAATTATTATTTCGCAATACGTGATTAACTCTAAAAATGACCTAAGCACGAATACGCACAATTAAAAGAAAATGGTTTTCTGTAGATGTAATATATTGTGATCACTTAAGAAATAAGCAACTTATCCTGAACCCGAATATCTGGGTCTTGGTGGGCCGTCCCCTGGACGTTAAACCTCATAGGACTCTAATTCCTAGAAAGAGCTAATCCAGGTGGCAACTCCACACTAAGAGATGGCGGATTCGGGTTCGAACCAATCTAAAACGTTTTCGCCTTTTTCTCCTTCAACCTTTTTCCCGGGTCCCCGACCCGTTGCATCTTTTTCAAACACCCCGGTGGACCGCGCCTCTCATCTCCGCGTGCTCTCGGCCCACTACTCTGTGTCATCCACTCACACTTGGTTCTTTTCTAGATTTGAAAATTCTTTCCATGTTTAGTTTTTAGATGTGTGTTGAGTAACTTTATGCTGAGTGCAGGTTTAAAAACTAAAAACTACTCAGCTTCGATGACATAGTTTATCTACAATCTATGTTGTGTACTTTACTCAGCTTGGATTTGTTTTCAAACAAAAATTATAAAAACAGAGAGAATGATGAATAAGCAAAAACACTATAAAGACAACGATAAAGGTTCAAATTTTTTTACAATTATACCTGTTCGGCCCCGAGCCTATCTCCAATCCCCAGGTTCCTTTCAAAGCTTTAATCCACTAGTGTTTCTTTCCTTCCTTAGGCGGAGAAGCCTTTTTAGCTTGTAGACTCTATTATAAAAAGTCCTTTCTTTCTAACTATAACTCACCCACAGTTTAGGCACCATTCCTAAACTATCACTCAAATTTGATTTAAGAAATTGCAAATTAAGGAATTCAACTTATAAAAATTGTTGAATCCTTTTGCAATGTTGAATCTAAGATGGTTTCTCTCTATTACAAACTGATTGATAAATGAGCATTTTCTTAAAATGCTTGATTTGGAATTTCTGAATGCTAGGAATATTTTGACAGTATTTCAGCTCTTAACAAATTCGAGGTGATTCACTAAGTTTGAACATCTGCTTCAATCTTATATTTATATTTGGAAGAGTTGGAAGTAGCCATTGCAAATTTCTCGTCCTGACTTATTCTTCAATTTCTCTTCTCTTCATAGCTTTCAAATTTGTCCATTTAAAATAAATAGCAGGATGTTTAGAAATAGAGAATTTGAATGTTTAGGACAATAGAAGTTTTTCTTTTTGCTACACCATGAGATAAGGAATTCTCCTAGGAAGTGACATCCTCCTATGGTACTTTTCCTGTCAAGCTTATCACTTCCGTAGTCAACATCTTTGAATCCTCTAGGAGTGAAATTAGAGTTGTTGGGATACCACAGTCTTGCATCAATAGAACCTTGCATGTACCAGAGAATTCTCTTCACAATTGATAAGTGTGATTCTCTGGGGTGAGCTTGATAACATGCGCAATAGCACAAAAAATATTGAATGACTAGTCTACTAGTAGTTAAGTAAAGAAGAGAACCAATAATACCTCGGTAATACTTGTTGTCTACAAGCTTGCCAGCTTCATCCTTACTCAAGATTGTGTCAGTGGCCATGGTAGTGGACATTGGCTTTGAATTCTTCACATCAAACTTCTTAAGGACATCTTTGGCTTATTTTTCTTGATTGATGAAGATTCCATCTTCATCTTGCTTAATTGCAGTCTAACGAATAAGTTGAGCTCTCCCATCATTGACATCTCAAATTCACGCTTCATTTGCTTCATCAAACAGAGTCGTATCTGCTTTCCCTCTTTCATAGCTTTTGCTGATAAAGAAATTGGTTAGCCTCTCATACAAAGTTGTAAGAGCTTGCTTCAATCCTTAAAGAGATTTCTTCAGTTTGAAGACTTGCTCAAGATTCTTCGGATCTTCAAAGCATAGAGGCTAGCAAATAGACACTTCCTCTTGAATGAAGCCATTCACGAATGCACTTTTGACATCCATTTTAAAAAATTTGAAGTTCATATGAGATGCAAATGCACATAGAATCCCGATTGCTTCAAACCGAGCTACTTGAGCATAGGTCTCATCATAGTCTATGCCTTCTTCCTAATTGTATCCTTGAGCAACAAACCTGCCCTTGTTTCTAACCACAACGTCATCTTTCATGAAGCTTGTTTTTAAAAACCCATTTGGTGCTAATGATTGATTTTCCTGTGGGCTTAGGAACTAAATCCCAAACATCATTACGCTTGAACTGACCTAACTCCTCTTGCATCATGATCATCCAATAATCATCTCCTTCTGCATCTTCAAACTTTTGGGTTAAATTAATGAGATAAAGATTGGATGGCTCATCATTCTGCTAAGCTAACCTTGCATCATAACTGGATTATGAACATCATCAATGATGTTTTCGAGTGGGTGATTGCAATAAGTTCTAATTTCTCTTGGAAGACTCGGATCTACAATGAGAGTCTCTATACTGGTTATTAAGGTTTTGGTTGATCTTCTACCTCGTTGAGGTTGCTATTGACCTTGTGCTAGGTTGGGAAGCACAAAGAGTGGCATGTTGAGTTGATTTTCTTGTTGTTTTACTCCTTTATCTTCATCAGATGATCTTCTATCTACATTGTTAGTTTCATCGAAATCTACATATGTAGACTCCTTTAATAAGTCGATTCTCTTGACATATATTCTATATGCTTTACTGTTCGTTGAGTAACCCGGAAAGATATTGTGAGCATGGGATTCTTAATCCCTCTCACGAAGCGATGATGAGAAATATTTTCACTTGACTCTTTTGTTCCACTGATCCACTTTGAAGTTGCGAGACGTTCGAAGGAGATCCTTTGATTTTTTAAAATCCAAAATCAACCCAAAAACCATAAAAAATCCAAAAAATAAATATATAGTTAAAAAATAAATATTAAAAATTAAAAAAAATCGCTTGCCCCAGTCGAATCGGTCAGGACCGAGCTGGTAACAATCCTTCGAGGGCCAGTGCCAGAACTAGCCTGCTTGTGTAGGCTGGTGCGGGCGTGCTTGGGCAGGTCAAGACCAACCCAAACTGACCCCTTTTGGGGACCAGTCCCGGCCTCCCCAAATGGGCCAGTCCCAGATGCTCGAAACCGATCCCGACTGTTTGGACCGGTCCCGACCAACTTGCTCCTCATTCCACTTTTTTAACCCCTTTTTACCCTTATTTTCATTTTATTTTTCTCAATAATACCCCTCCTTCCTCATATAATTACAATTTTTACCTACCACTAAAAACCCAAAAATTAGAATTTTCAAAAAAGAAAAACTTAACCTTTTGGGAAATTTTTTCTAGTGCGAGATAATTCTAGAGAGAGAAATTTAGGGATCTTTTGGGAAAAAAGTTAGGAAATTCTATACTTTTGTTTTCCAAAGATGCTTTCTCTCCGAAACTCCCTCATCCTTTCGAGTTCGAGTTAGAAATAAAATATCTTACTCTCAGGTTTCCTATTCCCCTCACCAAAAACCTTGTTTTCTGCCTTTTTTCGACCAAATCGATAAAAAAAGACTTCATGATCTCTTTTCAGCGTTTCTAGCTCCAAAAATCACCGATTCACGTCAGAGGGGTAAGATTTTGAGCTTTTGGAGACTCTTTGACATGAATTTGTGTTTTATTTTCTGTCATTTTCATATTTTCAGCCTAGTCGCTCTTTATTACTACTTTAGACCCCACACAATAGGAAATCCATTTTTCTCAATAATTGATCACAGTTAAGCCATGATTAAGTTTTGAATAATAAAATTTGGTAAATGAAGTCTAAAATCAATTATTTTCCAATAAAAGCGAGCAGGGAACCCGAATTCCCCACTTTTAAATTCATTAGCACTCAATTGACCCAAATATAACCTATTTGCATGATCAATAGTCTTGTTTGGCTAACTAACTATGCCATGATGTTTTGATATATCTTGTGCTAACCTTTGTGGATGTAGGTAGTTTAGGTTAGATGTATGTTAGAGTTTTATTTTCCTTTGGGTATCGTAATTGTAAATAAAATGTATTTGCAGATCATTTGTATTTAGGATCATTTGTATATTTTCCCCCTAGTTTGTATTACTATTTACCATACCCTTTTAGGTTAGAAGTCTAGTATTTACCCTATTTATTGCTTTCTTTTAATTTTTTTATTGCTTTCCACATGTGTATGATTAACTAACTCCAATATAAACCGAAAATGATTAGAAATAAATCGAAATATCTTAAAGGTGGTTATTTGCTTGTAATTAAAACTTAAATAATGATGAAGTAGGTAACTCATCCAGATCTAAATCTCTTTACTACAGTGCAGTTTAAGCTTCATGGATCTAGGCTGTACTGAATTTCTCGGAAGAGCTGATATGGGTGGCAACTCTATAACAACGTAGGCAAGAGGTTTCGGCCTTGAATCATTCAAATATTTTCTTTTCTCATTTTGTTTTCATAAAAGCCCCATGCCCCATCTCATGGGGCCGGTGCCATACGACAATCTTGCGGGTCTAAAAAACATCATCCGCTCATAGTTACGACTCTGTTGGGGATCGATTTTTTCTTTTTTTAAACTTAAAAGTTTAAAAGACTTCGACGAGTATTGAATAGTTTTCAAATGAGTTTTTCCCACCTTTAGAATATTTCTAACAAAAGCATATGCATTAGACGGATTAGCCTTAAGGTTAGGGAGCCCATTTTTCATCGTGAAACCACTAAAGTTTCACTTGTGACCTCATAGGGATCAAGGATACCTAGTGCGTGGATCACTTGTTACCATATTGCATATACCTCCCTTGTTCGCACTTATTTAGGGAGAGTCATGGAGTGTATCGTAGTGTAACAAGAACTATCTACATCAACAACCCTAATGACTAAACTCATATAACATCATCGTAGTAACTTCCCCTAGGTATACCAAAACATCTCTATGTGCATCATGCAGGTTCACTCCTTAACACCCTCGTGGTGTCAAGATAACCCTAGCTTATATTTAGGAGTTGAACCCTTTATTTTGTAGGAGGCATATGGTTGGAAGAATTGTATATTGCGTGAATGCTACATGCTATGTGTTTATTTCTTTTCCATATATATATTCAAATAAAACAGTATCTCACACCATGCATGTTACACTAACCACATTCTTTTATTTAGACACTAATTTACACACACACACACACTCATTCTTTTATTAGTTTAAGGTTTTAGAGCGCTCATGAAGTACCATGACATCACAAACAAACCTTATATATCATAATATACTACATCAGTATAAGTTAGTCATACAGATGCTCGAGGTCATGCCACTGTAGAGAATGCATCAACTAGTCATATTCCAACATTTGCGATCTACCCAACATGAATAATGTATTCAACTCATTCATTTCACCACATTGGTGATACCAGACAAACATCAACATTGATTAATTGATTCATTCATTCATTAATTCATTTATCAGATGGGTATAACACATTGTCTTACTTGAAAATAAAATTCTCATTTTGTGGTGACATAAAGATGTCACCATGGTAAGGCTTACCACTCATTATCCTCTTGCTTCAAGATAAACAAGTTCATCTCATTTATTCCATTCTAAATCATTCTTTTGGGAGACCATATTAATCTCTCGACCACTAATAAGCTAGGAAGAATCATTATACTTGCTTCATGAGCATTCGTCAAATCTTCTAGGATTCATATATTCATAAGCATTAACACATGCATAATCTGATTCCTCTTCTTTGTCTACAAGTAAGGGGTCAGTGTCAAGCATCGATCAAACAGTCATTTTCTCGAAATTCAGCACTATGGTTAATCCGATTGAGAATGAATAACCATCAAACTCTACCGAACCCAATCAAGGGAGAGATCCTCCACCTGGTAATGGGATGGACTCTGATGGTGCATTGACTAGGATGCTCACTAGTCCTCAATTCCATGCAAACCTTCAAGCTTCCATGAGGACACTTTTCACTAAGGAGAGAAACTCAGACCAGATTTCTAAGCTCCCTCCGGTTAATGGGTCCCCCCACTACTATCCAAGGGACTGCTCCATCTCTACAAACAAATCCCATATCTCTCTTGAATCATGGAACTCAATTTAATCTAGCAGCCAGCTCGGGGCAATTTGGTAACTTTCTTTACGGCCAGGGTTCGGGCCATCAGGGCCGGTTAGTGATGAATCCATCAACTTTCTAGTATAGTGAGCTTAGGAGAGCTACGCCCAATTGCTTCCTACAAGGGGTCTCTAGATTTAATATTAAGCCAATTAATTCCAACCCTTTTATGAATTCTTCGCTTGCCTTCCTTAGTACAGGGTCTCAGCCACTCTTCCTTACCATCAATGCATAGTCAACAAAAGGGTTCTCATCTGAGCCCTTATCATTACCCATTCAAGGGGAATCTCAATTTCACAACTCTTACACCGACCCAATTGCTTTTGAGAGTCAGTTTCAGGGTTTCCAGCTACCCCAAATTTAGCCCCAATTCTTAGTGTCTCCCAGGGGCACTACTCATGTCCAACATCCTATTTATAGGCCTACCACTATTAAAGCTCCTAACTCTGATCCCTTTGCTCAAGGGATCGAGGGATTGGTTCAAAATAGACTCTCCCCTGAATTGGCAGGTTTATGGAAATAATTCCTAGACACTTAGGATATTCCTCTACAATCTTATCCTTAGTCATTATTACTCATCAAGATGAAGATTGGGTCCCAGATAACTTTGTGACACATGAGCTAGTTCTTAACAAGGGAGTGGGTGATCCTCACTCGCATATTAAGAAATATCAAGCAATCAGGAGAGCTCAGAAGTTAAGTGATAAGATTCTTGCGCAAATGTTTATAATTACTGGTTAAATCAAGAAAGTAATTGAACATGAAAACTTGCAAGGTGGAATTTTAAAAACTTAAAACTAACCCTAAAGGATCTCCTAAGAATGTCATGATTGATATAACCTAAGTTGAAACATTCCATTGATACTCATAGGTTTATAAAAATTATTAAAAGATTCCTAGCATCTAAGTTAAGAACATTACTAGTTGATTGATAAGTGTATAATTACACTTATTATCATGATATTTTTACTTATAAAACAATATGGTTTAGAGTCATTTTTTACTTCATATAAAAGATTTCATGTGGTATGTAGTTTTTTTTTATGCAAGTGCATAAACTAGGTGAACCTTGGGAGTAAAATGATCAAAGATGGAATTCTATGTAAATAGAGTGAAAAAGGTACAAAAAGATGCATGGAACACAAGGAATTGGCTTAGGATAGAAGTTGTCAAAGATTGGCAAAGTTACAAAGAAGAATCATGAAGAAAAGCACATGTCACGATCGTGAAACCCATTTACGATCGCGACTTGTCATGCTTCACAAACAAAAAGTTACCAACTATTGTTCACGATCGTGACATGTATATCGCACTAATGACTTGTGACAGTTATTGGTCAACTCTTCTCAACTACCAATCGCTGGATAAAAACGATCAAACACCATCATCCGTCAAATGAAAAGACACCTTTTGGAAGTAATCCAATCACAAAAAGGTGCCTATCTGTTGAAGATGAGGATAAAACTTTGTATCCAATCACAATGAAGTGATGCAACTCTTCACCAATAGACATGACTCTTCATTTGGATAGATGCAACCCATTACACTCTATAAATAGGGTTCAAATCCAACAATTTTCATAAGCAAGATGCATGGGCAATTAATAATAGCAGTGCATAACGTGTATAGAGAGTGAAAATTGTATAGATTTCGCTAGTTCAAAGTGTTAGTGAGAAAAATGTATAAGTGATTCGATTCTTATTTCGATCACTATATTTCTCCATATATTCGAGTGATTGTTGTATGAGTGTAATTACAAAGAACGTATCAATAAAAGTTTCTATTCTTCAACATTCATTTATTCGATATTCACAAAGAATAGCATCCTAGCGAAGGTTCTGTACGAGTCAACACCGAATTCAAAGTAGATGCAAAAATTGTAGGAATTGACGACTCCCATTTGAAGAGTGGATACGATTTAATCAACTTTAGCTTTTACTTGCATACCTTACAACTTTACTTTGTTTTCTACTTATACTTTCTATTTCAAAGTTTATGATATGTCTATGTGTCATAACTAGTATTTCATCTTGCGTCATTTATATTAATCAAGTTATATGCTTTCGAGTTAACTTTAAGAGTGATTTCAGGGTAACAAGATTGTGTACAATCACTAGATCTATGATTATAATGCTATTTAGTGAGCCAACATTTTTAGAGAGGTAACTTGCTAAATATTGCTATGTGAGAGTGACCTTTACTAAGTATGGTATTGTTGTTGTCTTGGTTTTTATAAGTATCATAATTTATTTACCCTAGATTTAGAAAAATCATTTCATGTGTTGGTCTGCTATGAATTATTGAATATTTGGGCGTCTAGAACTGAGTTTTTTGAAGTTATCTAGTGTTAAAAACAACTTTGAATGCTTTCCATGTTTTTCTCTACTATACTTGTCTTAGGGAATATCTATATAGTTTACATCTTCTCTCATCTGTTAATGCATCTGTCTATTCATCAGTCTATCATCCAAACCCTACAATATATCTTATTTCTTTTGTTTTGTAACTCTAGGGATCGAAATCTTTTAAAACTACATCACAACTGTATACTTGCAGCTATCATCATTTTTCTACCTAATAATCGGTACAGACAACACTTATTTATATTTAGAACTTTTATTTTATCATTAGAAAAGCGGGGAACAAAGTTTTCGGTGCCATTACCGGGGAAGGTAAGTGCATTCTAGAGATCAAATTGCCGGAGAATGGGCAATTACATTTATGTGTCAATAGATTTTTTTATTTTATATTTTTAGTATTTATATTTTGTTATTTTGTTTGTTTAATTGTATGTTTGTATGTTAAGTATGAAAATAAATTTGAACAACAAGATGTTGATGTTCAATTACTATCTTCACCATAAATCATTCCAGATTTGAAAATAGTAAATATTTAATAATTATATTTAACTTGTTTGTTTTTATAAGTTTTTCTAGGACTAAGTCTAAAAATTAAAGAAATAGAAGGATTAAAGAAGTTCACGACCATGACTATAGATCGCACTCGTGACATTATGCAGTAAAACCTTCTGTTCCTGTTATGAAGAAAGTCACAATCGCAACAAGACTTCGCGATCGTGACATGGGAAAAATATAACCATTGCAGATCGTGATTTAACACGCGATAGATGGCTGAAACTGCCATTAACAGCTAGTTTGAAGGAAAAACGGCTATATTGACTATTTTGGCCAATCAATGACCTATTAGAACTCTATATAAAGGTCTAGATTGAACCCATAGCAACCACAACCTTCTACAAAGCTTTCTAATTCTTTCATCTCTATTCTTCTACATTCCAAACCTTTTTCAACCTTTACTTCAAAAACCAACATTCCTCGTGTTAAGGCAGCCACCAATAGAAGAGAAATCCCAAACTATTAACTAGAATATGGTTGTCCTTTTCCTATTCATTCATGTGAGGAGGGGAAAAGATTCTAAGTTTTGAACAAATTGGAAATCATCGGTATGATCTTTCTTGATATGGTTTTCTTGAAGACTTTAGGCCTCCATGAGCAAATGGGGATGTATACCTCTGATTTGGGTTTAAGCACGTCTATGGGAATGCGATTTCCACAAAATCGTGATTGGATTTTGGAATGTCTAGTGACATTCGATTATGAAGCCAAAAAGAAGAGGGCAATTCAATTTTGCAACCAAGGTAGACATTATACCGTCACAAGAGAGATGATGAGTACCTGGTTCGGGTTTGAAGTCGAAAATTCATCAAGCATGATAGAATCTTTTCAAGCAAATCGAGTTTGGGCAGATTTAACAGGTAAGAGAGTTTTCAATCCCAAAAATTATCCAAATAAACTTATTAAGGATGAGTGTATTCTTCTACTCCACAAACACCTTACCACTTCAGTATTTTGTCGAGTAGAGAACACCAAAGTCCAAAAGAGAGATTTGTTTGTTCTTTCTTCGTAATGAATAAGCAAAAAGTGGAGTTAGTGGATATAATTTGGGACATGATGAAGAAGAATTCAACGAGCATGAGTAACAAGATTGGGGCGGCCAAAATTATCACCGCCATTATAATAGGTGCACGAAATAAACTCCCCTATGTTCAACAACCGGTTGAGTACCTTCCATATATGGATGGAGGTTACTTGAAGAATACTAGACTTCTTTAATAGAATGATGATGTCTATTCTTTATACTCTTACTCCAACCGCACCAAGAAACTAATCTTGACTCATGAAGATTCTTCCATTGGCCCATCTGATCCAACAGCTAGACGTCATCCTAACAAGGCTCCGATGATTGAAGAAGATGATGAAGATGAGGAAGATGAAGCTCTAGAAGATAGGAAGGTGAGTATGCACAAAAAATTGGACAACTGCCAAGCGAAACTTAGGGTAATGTAAAAAGACATGAAGATTCAAAAGAAGAATAATAAATCAATGCTTCAAAAATTACTATCTTTCTTTAGAAAACAAAATTGTCAATTTACTCCTAGTCCCCCGGATTCTCCTTAATAATAAAAACGGGTTTACCCTTTTCTTTACTTTTCTTTTTCAAATTTTTAGACTATTTAGATGTTTTTCATTTTTATTAAAATCTCTCACAATGAGGACATTGTGTTCTTTAGTGTGGGGGGCATTTGTAAAAAAATCCCAAAAATAAAAAAAATCAAATAAATTAAAAAAAAGTTGAAGAATATGAAATTTTTCTTGATTTTGCGTTATTTATACATTATCCATACCTATACTACACTAACATATGTTCTAAGGTTATTGTGAGTGTTAGGTATTACAAGTTTTATGTTAGCGCAAATTTCAAACAAAATTATTGTTTCAAGTTTGAGCGCATGGTGAGAGTGTGAGCGCTTCATGGCACAACATTTAGCATTTGGCAAGGATGAGTGGTTAGTAACATTCAAAAGCAACATTCCAAGTAAGTTTCGAATATAATTTCAATGCAACATGAATTAGTATAAGTTGTATAGTTTTAGTTTAAAGCTACCGATAAGTTAATAGTGAAGTAATATCTAGTAGTGCTCTTACTATGAGTTTTATATGCTATTCTTGAAAACGACCTTTAAGTATTGAGTGTGTTTAAGGTGTTGGGAAACTATAGCCATAATACTTTGAAAGTGATCAATAAAGGATGAGGGTATTAAGAGAGAAAAATTAAAAGAAAGAGAGGACAACCAATGAGTTATGTAAAAGGTGAGGAATGGTACGGAGCAGATTTTGCAACCATTCAATGAGTGAAAAAAACAAAGAAAAGAAAGCATAGCATGAAAAATGGGTACAAAGTACAAGTTTGTACTTCAAAACATATGCTTAAAAGAAAAAAATGAGAGAAAGTGGTATGGAGCATAAAATGCCACAACTAAACAAAGGGGAGAGTTGTATGGAGCATAAAATGCAACCACTAAAAGTGTTTTAGCATCCTAGGTTACCTAAAAATACCTTGAGATCAATCTTTTTAGAGCGTGCTCCCTTTGTCCTTTATACTTTATACTATACTTGAGAGAAGGAAATATTCGAGTAAACATATAACGCTTATATGAAGATGCAATTCGGTTAACCCTCCATTAAGAGCAAAGGTATGCAACTAGACTATATAAATGGCACATTACTAATTTATTGGAAATTTCAAACACTTTACTTGAATCTTATGCAACGTGGGAATGTGGTTTGGAGCGGACGACGTTCCCGGAGGTCCCGCGCGGACGCCGCGAGGCGCCGGCCCCGTGAGATGGGGCATGGGGTTTTCGAAAATATTGCGACAGAGCACATTAAAAAAGAGGTTCCCTTGGAAGAAGCCGTAGTTTATTTGAAAATGCATTGCAAATTCAAAAGACTTGAGATCAAAATCTCTAGCCTATGGTACTTAGAGTCGCTAATTGGATCAGCTCTTCCGGGAAATTTCGGTACAGCCTAGATCCGTTAAGCCTAAGCGATACCATAGTTCAGAGATTCAGGTCTAGGATGAGTTATCTATTTCATCATCATTTGAGTTATATTACACTATGAGTGAGAAACCACGTTTATAATATTCGAACTAAACTAGGCATTTTCAGTTTATATTCATCGCGCATGCGTAAAATGGTAAGTCCATACATCAAGCATTAAGTAAATGCGGAAAAGTGAATTAATAAATTACAGAACTCGAGGGTTGTAACCGCCCACCTAATCTATTAATTACATTCCCAAAGATAATTAAAATGCGATACCCGAAAAAAAGTAAACCCTAGGCATACGTCTAACCTACATCCACAAAGGTTAGCACGAGATATGGCACGTATGTTCGATTTGGTTTTAGCGAGGCCCGTGTGGCATAATTAAAACATTGATGGTCTAAAGTTTTTACTTTAAATAAAAATGGTTCATTTTTATTTACACGTATGTTGGTCGATTTTGTTAGTGAAAATGACCGCACGACAAAGTGGTGAGGACGGTTATCCAGGAACACATTTTGTTCCCTTCGTGGGGGTGACCTAAAACGATGTTTAGAAACATAAATCTAGGCCAAACATGCATGTTAATAAATCACACATAGATCCAAATAATTACAATTTAGGGGTTTGTTACCCCCAATGATGTGTTTTCAGACTTAGAATAGTCCCAACGGGTCATTCCGGGCTCGAACGATTCGAAATGGAGCGAAACAAAGCAAAAATGCATTCTGCCATCACTGATATCATTAACGGTATCATGTGATATCGTTCAACTATATCACCTGATATCGTTAACGGTATCGATTTTCCAGGCCTGCATGAAAACATAAAAAACAGTAGAAAACAGCAAAAACCATAATCCAAACTTCAAATGACCATAACTTTTGCTATACTTTTGATGATCTTTATCATTCAGGAAAGCTCAGGATGTGTAGAATATGTTAATGTAAAGAAAATTGCAAAATAGATTTAATATCATACAGAAAATCGTGAAAGACAGAATGGTGCGCAGAAAACGATAATAACCGAAAACAAAACAAAACTTCAAAATGAAAAAAAATGTAAATGTAAGCACAACTCTAGGAACTTAGAGGCTTACCCAGTAGCTGTGAATTCACTTCGTTTGGTCCATAAAA
The DNA here is from genome assembly GCA_949673415.1 of Euphorbia schlechtendalii. Lineage (NCBI taxonomy): Eukaryota > Viridiplantae > Streptophyta > Magnoliopsida > Malpighiales > Euphorbiaceae > Euphorbia > Euphorbia schlechtendalii. The sequence goes on from CATIWQ010011524.1 coordinate 16,081, forward strand.
ACACCCGGAAAGTCCTCCTCATTTCTTTGATTCAATTTTGCCGGTTTTCGATGGAAATGGAGAGTAAAAATCTCCTTTGGTGGGAAGGCTGAAACTTCCGAGATTTGGTTTGTGAAATGAGAAAGGGAAGAACAAGAGTTACTTCCTCCCTTGAGTTTTTTATCTTAGAAATGCTCTAAAATCTATGAGTTTTGA
>CATIWQ010011530.1:0-22654 GCA_949673415.1 Euphorbia schlechtendalii
TATGTATATTGAAATTTTGAAATGTGTTTTCATGATTTTATTTAATCATAAATAAATGGTATTTTGTGTTTTAAATTCTATGAAATCAGAATTAGTGTACACCACTAAGCAAATTGCTTAGCGTGTAGTTGTTTTCTACACTCAGATTTAGAAGCTCTGTAGATAGTGTGGACCGAAGGGATATAAGTGTATCAGCTTGAAGAATTCAAAAAGAAAAAGACTCAAGGTGGATTAAAAATTTCATGTAACATTTTGGTTTGTAAAATAATGGCATGTACTAGTTAGTGTGAAGAGTGAGAATTTTATTTCGATAATATATAGAGTTATAACTACTGGTAGGTATTTACATGTATTAAGGTTTTGGAGTTTTCATATATTAATATTGAAAGTGAATTTGTTTAAGTATTAATGTGAAATATGGTGAATTGATAAGTTACTGATAGTTGTTACCGTGACACTCTCAATCAGAGGGTGTTACATTTGGTGGTATCAAAGCGTCGTTTAGGCGATTCTAGGATGAGCTTGTATATGCCATTTAAGAATAAATATGAAGTATAATTTATTGATCCACTTTGGTCCAATTTTCAGGAATAGGTGATGGTTAATGAATAGAGAGTAACTGTAGAAGAGAATGTAGATGGTATATCACGTAGGGCTAGAGATGAGGAGGAACAAAGGTGTGAAATTTTGCCATAACAAAATCAACCGGAGATGCCTACTATAGCACAGTCTGCTTTACTTCAACATTTGACTACTGAAGTAATCACTCAAGTACTAAGGAATATACCTCAAATTCCTCCAATAGTACCTTGGAATGAAAGTAGAGATAACCGAACTCCTCTCAAAAGAATCAAAAAACTTTCTGTTGAGGATTTTAAGCATGAAGCAATTGAGCCTAGGACTACAGAATACTGGCTTAATCATACAAAATGGTGTATCGATAGGCTTCACTTTACAGATGAAGAGCGAACAAACTATGTGCAAGGCCTACTGAAAGAACAAGCAAGAAGATGGTGGGATAATATTGTCAGGGAAAGGCAACCTGAAGAGATTACTTGGGCATTCTTCGAAGAATAATTTGAGAAAAAAATATGTCAACGAACGATTCAAGGATGAGTAGAAGATATTGTTTTTATCTCTAAGGCAAGGGCGAACAACTGTGTCTAAATATGAATATCAATTTCCAAGCTTGAAAGATATACCCATGATATCATTGACAATGAAGCAAAATGGTGCAAGAGGTTTGAAGATGGCTTGAACAATGAAATCAAAGTGCATTTATTTGCATAGAAGATTATAGTATTCATCGATATAGTTGATGCTGCTATGGGAATTGAGAAGATCAATTTGAGTATACAACAAAGAATGGATAAAAGATAAGGATTTCTGAAAGGGTCTGTGAGCAGATGACACAGAGCGGTGGGCAGAGAGCGAGCGATTTCATAGACACGGTCCACCGAGGTGTTTGAAAAAAATGGTGCACCGGGTCGGGGACCCGGGAAAAAGGTTGAAAGAGAAAGTGAAAAACGTTTTAGATCTGTTCGAACTCGAATCAACAGTCTCTTAGTGTGGAGTCGCCACCTGGATTAGCTCTTTCCAAGAATTAGAGTCTTGTGAGGCTTAACGTCCGGGGGATGGCCCACGAAGACACAGAGATTTAGGTCCAAGATAAGTTGCTTATTTTTTAAGTGATCACATTATATTATATCTACAGAAAACCGTATTTTCTTAGTTATGTATATTCGTGCTTAGGTCATTTTTCGAGTTTACATGCATGATTCACGTATTGAAAAAGCAATAAATCCATCCACAAAACAGTAAGTAAATGCGGAAAATAAAATTACAAGGCTTTCAAATATCGGGGGATTCAACCTCCCGCTACCCTATTAATTACATTTCCCAAAAAAATTAAAATGCGATACCCGAAGGAAAATTAAAATCATAAACATACATCTAACCTGCATCCACAAAGGTTAGCACGAGTGATATCATATATGTTCGATTTGATTTTAGCGAGGACCATGTGGCCTAATTAAAACATCAAAGATTTTACGTCGTTATTTTAAATAAAAATAGTTCATTTTTATTTACACGCACGTTGATCAATTTTATTAGTGAAAATGATCGCATGGCATAAGGTGAGGTTTGTTATCCGGGAATAATTTTTATTGCCTTCGTTTGTGTATTCTAACATATAAAATAAATAAAAAAAGGAGAAATAAAAGATGAAGAAGAAGAATATTACAACATTTACAATAATAATAATAAGTGAAATAATTCCTAGGTCCACAAATAAAATCAGAAGAAAACAAAAGCATGAAATTCACAACTCTAGGAACTCAGAGGCTTACCCTTGCGGTATGAATCCACTTCGGTGTATCCATTTGGCCTTTGGAAGTCCTCCTCGTCCTTTAGTTTAGGTGAAATTGTTAATGTAAAAGCCAAAAAAATCTTCATTTAATTCTTGGAATTTTAGTGTAATATAATTGGAAAATACGTATTTATTTATCCAAAAGATAATCAGACTCGGGTTCTAAATTTCTTTTAGACCCAAGAATTTCTGAAGATTTAAGAAGAAATAGGTGAAGAAATTTGAGTAAAAGATGAAGAGATTTGAGATCCAAATATGTTTTAGATCCAAGAAAATAATAGAAGAAAAGAAGAAATTTTTGTAGTGTTTGTTCGTTTTTTATTATTCTGAAAATAAGAATTTTTTTCTAAATTTTTGAGCCCCCAAAAAATCTTAAAAGGTCCGACTATTTATAGAAAAATCCTGGAAAATCCAAAAAAGGAAAAAAAGTTTGGCAAGCTCGCTAGAGAGTCTGGCGAGGCAGCTGGCGAGCTCGCCAGATAACCTGGTAAGCTCGCCAAGATCTGGCGAGCCTCACCAGGGACTTGACGAGGTACGCCAAGTCTCTGGCGAGCCTCGCCAAAGTCTAGCAAGGTTCACCAGACCCCTGGCATACCTCTCTAGGCCTCTAGTAGGGTTCGCCAGGTTCTTGGCGAGGCTCGCCAGGTCTTCTGGAGAGCCGTGCCTCGCCAGATATCGGCGAGGCAGACTCCGGATCTGGTTTTCTTATTGCATTTTTGAATTTTTTTATGTATTTTTATATTTTTAGTTAATTTCTAAATTAAAGTCCTTTTAAATTCAGTAACGAGGAAGACTCCCATTTGAGGATCATCGGACGATCAAAAATCGTGCGATTCAATGATAAATATCTTGAAAAGCCATCATCATTGAACGCGTGATCTGGTACAAAATCCCATGCTCACAGCTACCCCTCGTGTGTAATTGCTGGTTGTATAACCAGTATTATCACATGAAAAGAGCGAAGGGATTGAGAATATACCTGACCGGTGTGGCTGGTGACTTTTTGTTCCCAATTGGTGATGATATAGGCCTTCCATTCTGGTACTGTGTCTTCATAGGGTTGTCATCCCCTTCTTCAGAATTCCTTAGGTACTTGATGCCTCTTGTGGGCGGGTTAACCATTTCTTTCTACGGCGTCCCTGTTGTAGTTGGCAACCGTTTCATTCTCTTGTTAATAAATGAGACTGTTTCTTTCTTCAGCCATCGAGATAACCGTTTCCTTCTTCGGTTTTGTTTTGTATTTCCTTAATAGGATGTTGACTTGCTTCCTGTAACAAATCAGAGAAAAGATAATGTTAATACATTTGATGGTGAATGTTTTAATTATTTGATTGAGTTTATGCGAAGCAAAAATTTTTGCCCCTTCAATAAAAAATTAAAACACAATAAGTAAATAAGTTTAATAAGAAATTCGAGGTTGTCCCGAAAACCGGTCCGTTGTTTAGGAGGTTTTTGTAACGTTGACTTTAGGTTTGAGTGGGCCATTATCTTGTTTGTAGGTTCCTCATGTGGAGGTGGGGATTCTTATTTTTCAGGATAATGTTGCCCCGGTTTGGCATCGTCTTTACTTGTAAATGACGTGATGCCAATATAATGTATGCATGATTTTATGCATGAACAATTTTGTATGTTTGTCTGTTGTTGGTGTCGCGGGCTTCGTTCGTTGAAGAGCCTTCTCTTGTGCTGTTGCATGGTTTTACCTAGGGTTTGTCTTGTTAGGGATTCCATGGATGACTCCCTTAGAGTGACGACCATGGGTTCTTTAAATTAGATTCAAGTTTATAGCTAGGATCTGATTTGAGGAAAGTCATAATGAATCGTTGATCCCGTGTTGTGTTGGCAATGATCGCTTGGAAGCCATTTTGCCTGAAGTGTTGAAAGTATATGATGCCTCGTACCGTTCCGAGGAGGAGATGATGAATTTGATATTTCTTTGGTTCTAATTTCTGCATATATCGCCCTTGCGGGTTTTCAATCTATTGAACCTCATCTTAATTTTTGCCTGGACCACCCTTTCAGGTTTTCAATCTAGCAGACTCATTTTTTCTTTATTTTCATATTTTTTTTATTTTGGTGTTTACTTGCGACATTCTACCATTGGCATGCAAGCAATCAAGATAAGCATATGCTAAAGATTCAGCAAAAATGACAATTCATTGATGAACTTAACAGGGGTATAAATGTTTCAAACGATTTGACTCCTACCATCAATTAACCCTCTCAGGTTTTCTAACCAATGTGGTTCTCTCGATGTCCTAAGTTTTGCCTGAGCCACCCTTTTCGGGTTTCAACTCAGCGGACTATTCTTTTTATGTTTTGGAAATAGGCCCTAATTTTTGCTCAACTAACCGAGTGTTAATTGACAGGGTAAATAAAAATTTATTTATTTTTTTGCACTACTTTTTAGAGATTTATTTCTTTCACCTATGTGTGATAGTAATTGTGTATGATCTGGTTGATTCGATAGGTCAGTTGCTGTACATGTCCACGACTTCATTTGTTATCTCGTTCAACGTTTCTGACTAATTAGTTGGTGCTCATGCCGCTTTGCTGGCTTGAGATGTATTTGACGATAAGTCTTGCTCATCGGTGTTTCCTTTGATGGTACGATGATTGCCCCACATATAGTAGCAAGTCGTGTGAAGGAGTTGTTGACATGTTCAACAATCTGACTCCTTTCTATCTTTAGTGCTGTGCCATCTATTTTGACCTTTCTAGGGCTTCGATCATTGCTTGATTGCCCCACAAATGGTGGTGAGCCGTGTGATGGAGTTGTTGATGTGTTCAACGATCTGACTCCTTCTTTGTGATGTTGCATCGGTTGTTTGGTCTTGTGAATGGTTGTGATGGAGTTGTTGACGTGTTCAGCGATTTGTCTCCTTCTTTGTGATATTACGTCAGTTGTTTGGTCCCAACTAGCTTGGTCATCATTTTAGCCTTATTCTTGCTCCAATCCTTTTGATCTTTGCGTGTTTCGTTCTCTTGGTTGAGTCGGTGGACGTTTCGTGCTTGGAGATCTTTCCATTGATCTTTCATCCTCATATGATGAGGCAATTGCTATCATGCGTTTTCTAAGTACATGTATTTATCTCTCACTTTCTCTCAAGAGTCCAATCATTTGAATTTTTGGGGAATCCATTTATACCCAAATTAATTTCATGAAATGATGTGTCACATGTGCTAAAAATAATATGTAAACGTTTATGAGAATGTGTGACGTCATTGATAAAACATCAAGTAAACAAACAATGTTTAATTTATTCAAAATTCAAATACCACGTGGGCAAAGTAGCTGAAAGCTAATTTATTACACAATAATTCATCACGGGTTAGTGCCCGCCATAGGTGTCCATGGATTCGAAGTGCTCCATCCTCTCTGCCTTCTCAAACACTTCTAGATAGCTAGAGAAGCTATCAGATCCGAATTTGTTCTGGTATGGTGGTAGTGCACCGTCTAACAGCTTTGTTATCATCTTTGGTACGGTCAAACAAGTTTGTAACCTGACTTGTGTGGCCATCCAACGTGTATAGTAAGATTTGAAGTTCTCAACCTTTGCCTTATGGCCTCCAAATGTTGCATTGTGGTTTCCATCTGAGAGTTGAAACCATAATGCCCCAGCATAGCATGAGCAAGGCTGTTCCAATCAGTGGCTATGTCTAGCGAAAGGTGGTTGTACCATTCGTTAACCGGGTGGCCTAAGGTGATAATGAAGAGCTTAGCCATCATTCGATCGCTGACCCTCAATGCTCTCGTCACTGTCTAATAATGCGTCAAGTGAGCGGGTGGGTCGCCAGATCCTATGTACTTCTCAAACTGCGACATTGCGAACTTTGGAGGTAAGCTATCCTCTTCTCTTATCGTTCATTGCATAGGGTATGTGTTCCTTAAGTGGCCACCGTGAATGGCTAAGAACTATTGCCATAGTTCTGCCATGCCAGATTGTTGGAGGATGGAGTTCTCTACGCTTGGATAAGAGCCGTATTGCCCCTGGGGATATGCCGTGAAATGGGGTTGTTGAGGTGCTTGGAATTGTGAGGTAATCGATGTAGTCCAAGTGGGAATAAGCTGTTGGGACATATTCCTTGGTAGAAAGGCCCTGGTATGAATGCGGGCTGGACAGTTTGTCTAGGGAAGAATGGATTCTGGTTCAGCTCATTTTGTCATGAGTGAAGTAGGAGGTCCCCCTGTCGGATTGACATTGTTAAGGGTGACCTCTAGGCTGGAAATTACATTCTGGGTCCTCCCATGGTGTTGGCGAATGAGAGTAGCTAGCTATTCACTGTTGGTAAAGGCGTTTGTGGCAGCTGCAATCTCGGTGCTCACCGACAACTGCTAAGAATTTTTTCCCGTACGGACAGGGTGATCTCCCCTTTCATCTTCTCCTTGTGGACTGGACATAATAGTGCATTGAACCGAATCTGAGTCTGAACCCAAGTCCTCACTTGAGTTAGTGTACAGAACCCCTTCTAGATTGGCCACAATTGGGGAAACGTAGACCAAGGGGCGAGCAGGCCTCTTCCAAGCCCCCTTGATACACGAGTAGAATATTAGAATGTGCATGTAAGATTCATGATATGATACATGATGCAGGAAGTGTGTGGGATGTTTAATGTTATGGTTGCATTCACAAGGGGTTAGAATGCTATGATGTGAAATAACATGTATGTCAATCCATTTGAAACAAACATGTTAGTCGTTAGGTAAAGATGAAAATATGTGGAAATGAAAAACCAACAATGGGGGTTGGATTTGAGATTTGTACAATGTCAGTGTGACATCATAATATGAGTGGTGTAAGTGAGTTAACTAAGCTACCTATGTGGTAATAGGTCAATGGTTTGAGGTTTTTGTACTATGACTAGGTCTCATGGGATGAGGAGGTCAAAATTATTTCGGGTAAGTGGTGTGACATACCCTAATAAAATGAAAATAACTACCGTATGTAGCTACCTAATGAATGATTTGGTTATTTCGCCCAATTAGGGAAAAGTTTTTTGGATACCTATGTGGTTATCACTATTTGAGGGTATGTGGTGATACGTGAATTATTACCTCGTGTGGGCGAATGATTCGGGTATGAAGCATATACCCTTGGCGATTTGGTAAGGTAAGTAAGTTCGCTCTATGTGGGCTTAGGTTAGGATTTCGACTGGGATTTCCTTTAATGTGGGAAAATGGTTTTGGGTAGGTATTTACCCCGTTTGGGCTTTTGGTGTATATAATTACCCCGGAAGGGCTGTGAGTTGGATGTTGAGTGGACATCTAATGGGTAATGTGGTGGAAAGGTTATTTCCCCTTGCGGGCTTAGTGTCGGATGTCAAGTGGACATCAAAGGAAGGTATGTTCGCCATGTGCAGGCTAATAGCGGGATGTCAAGTGGACATCTCACTAAAAAAAAGTAAGTGATGTCCCTAAGTGGTTTTATGTTTTCCTAGGGTGATACAATCTATAGTGTCAACTGTGCCTAAGTGTATTTGATATTGATGATGATAATATGATATGTACATTTAATATCATGAGTGTGTGCGTTCGAGTGTCTGCACAACAATCCGTGGTTAGTATGACATTTGTACAATAATAAGTGTGTAGCACTTAGCATGCAACATCCAAACATCCAAACTTCCAACCATACAACTCCCGCGTGTAGGGTTCTTGTCTAGTCTCTATCCTAGGTTTGGTTCATCTTAGTATTATGAAGATACTAAGGAGCGTACCTGCAAGAAAAATATAATGCATGATCGCGTTTTTGGGTAACACCCTAGGAAAAATGCCTATGGTTTATTTACATGAGGTTTACAAATGGGTTGTTGATGTAGAATGTCCTTGTTTCTATAAAATACACTCCTAGTGTCCCCCTAAATGGGTTGAGGGAGGTACATGCGATATGGAAACAAGTGCTCCACCCACTCAAGTACTATCTTTTATCAGGGAGGCAGATTAGTACAAGAGAAAGCTTCGCAGTAATAAGGATACCTTAGGCTTATGGGTTAGTCCCTTCTATTACAATGTGTTATTATGAATATGTCATAATTAAGAGAAAATGGAATAATGTGATCCATACTTTTCGGTACTTATCCAAAATCTAAAACCTTTGAAAAACAAGTTTTAGAAAAATCCCCATCGGAGTCGCCACTGTGAGCGGAAGACACGGAGCGGTGGGTCAAGAGAGCGCGATTTCATAGGCGCTGTCCACTAGGGTGTTTGATAAAAAATGGTGCACCGGATCGGGGATCCGTGAAAAAGGTTGAAAGGGAAAGCGAAAAACGTTTTAGATCGGTTTGAACCCGAATCTGCCGTCTCTTAGTGTGGAGTCGCCACCTGGATTAACTCTTTCCAAGAATTAGAGTCCTGTGAGGCTTAACGTCTGGGGGACGGCCCACCAAGACACAGAGATTTGGGTCCGGGATAAGTTGCTTATTTCTTAAGTGATCACATTATATTACATCTACAGAAAACCGTATTTTCTTAGTTATGAATATTTGCGCTTAGGTCATTTTTCGAGTTTACATGCATGATTCACGTATTGAAAAAGCAGTAAATCCATCCACAAAACAGTAAGTAAATGTGGAAAATAAAATTACAAGGCTTTCAAAAATCGGGGGATGCAACCGCCCGCTACCCTATTAATTAAATTTCCCAAAAAAAATGAAAATGCGATACCCGAAGGAAAATTAAAATCTTAAACATACATCTAACCTGCATCCACAAAGGTTAGCATGGGGGATATCACAAATGTTCAATTTGATTTTAGCGAGGCCCGTGTGGCCTAATTAAAACATCGAAGATTTTACGTTGTTATTTTAAATAAAAATAGTTCATTTTTATTTACACGCACGTTGTTCAATTTTATTAGTGAAAATGATCGCATTGCATAAGGTGAGGTTTGTTATCCGAGAATAATTTTAATTCCCTTCGTTGGGGTATTCTAACATATAAAATAAACAAAAAAAAGGAGAAATAAAAGATGAAGAACAAGAATATTACAACATTTAAAATAATAATAAGTGAAATAATTCATAGGTCCACAAATAAAATCAGAAGAAGATGAAAGCAGATGAAAGCATGAAATTCACAACTCTAGGAACTTAGAGGCTTACCCTTGCAGTATGAATCCATTTGGCGTATCCGTTCGGCCTTTAGAAGTCCTCCTCGTCCTTTAGTTTGGGTGAAATTTTTGATGTAAAAGTCCAAAAAATCTTCGTTTAATTCTTGGAATTTTAGTGTAATTTAATTAGAAAATACGTGTTTATTTATCCAAAAGATAATCAGACTCGTTTTCTAAATTTGTTTTAGAGCCGAGAATATCTGAGGATTTAAGAAGAAATAGGTGAAGAAATTTGATTAAAAGATGAAGAGATTTGGGATCCAAATGTGTTTTAGATCCAAGAAAATAATAGAAGAAAAGAAGAAATATTTGTAGTGTTTGTTCATTTTTTATTGTTTTCAAAATAAGAATTTTTGTCTGAATTTTCGAGCCCCCAAAAAATCTTAAAAGGTCCGACTATTTATAGAAAAATCTTGGAAAATCCATAAAAGGTAAAAAGTATGGCTGGGTCGCAAAAAAGTTTGGTGACCTCGCCAGAGAGGCTGGCGAGCTTGCTAGCCTCGCCAGAGAGTCTAGCGAGGCAGGCCTTGCCAAACTAGCTGGTGAGGCTTGCCTCGTTGAGGCAAGCCTCGCCAAAGGTCTGGCAAGCTCGTCAGACAACCTGGCGAGGCTCGCCAGGATTTAGCGAGCCTTTCCAGGGACTTGGCGAGGTACGCCAGGTCTCTGGCGAGGCTCGCCAAGTTTCTGGCGAGGTTCGCCAGGTTCCTGGCGAGGGTCACTAAAGTCTGGTGAGTTGTGCCTTGCAAGATATCGACGAGGTAGGCTCGGATTCCAATTTTCGACTTCGTTTTTGAATTTTTTGTGTATTTTTATATTTTTTAGCTAATTTTTGAATTAAAGTGCTTTTAAATTCAGCGACGAAGAAGACTCCCATTTGAAGATCGTCGAATGGTCGAAAATCATGTGATTTGAGGATAAATATCCCGAAAAGCCGTCATCGTTGAATGCGTAAGTTGGTAAAAAATCCCGTGCTCACAGGGTCACAAGGTCAATCAAGTTCAAATTCTCCACTAACTAAGAAACAAAAGGGAACTTCAGAGAAAACACAGTCTCATTACAGAGGATTTTCACAGAGGCAAGTTATAAGTTCTGGATCAGTTCCAAGTGTACCTTCAGGTAGAGGAAGAGGAGAAACTCCAAAATGTTCACAATGTGGAAGGTTTCATACCGGAGAATGTTGGGGAACAGGGATAGCTTGTTTCAGATGTGGCTCTAAAGAACATTTGATTACAAATTATCCTCAGATGAAATAAGTACATCCGCACCTATTGTAGTTTCTGCTCCTATAGTGCAAAGTGGTCGTAGTAGGGGAAGAGGAAGTGCTAGTGTGACTACCGAAAATGATATGGCTCCAAAATCACAACAAGGAGCTAGACCAGGTGGGATGACACAAAGTTATGCGATCCAAGGACCAGCGACTCGAGATTCCACCGAAGTTATCGTTAGTAAATTTTCATTCTTTGATAATGATGTTTATGCATTGATAGATCCAGGTTCAACTCATTCATAAATATGCTCTATATTTGTTCATGAAAAGTGGTTACTTGTAGAAGAACTAGGAGAAAATATTGAAGTGACAAATCCTTTAGGGCATAGTGTGATAGTAAACAAAGTATATATGAAATGTCCTATTAGGATTCAACACCGAACTTTCCTAGAAAATTTGATCGAATTGCCTTTCCAAGATTATGATATCATTCTCGGAATGGATTGGTTGTTGGAGCATTGGGTTATGGTAGATTACAAGAACAAAAGGATGTCTCTTCAAGTTTCTGATGGAGAAGAAATTATCATCATTTGAGAGAGATCAGATTATCTCTCTAACATCGTTTCTTCTATGAAAGCTAGGAGAATGATTAGGAAGGGATGTCAAGCCTTCCTAAATTTTACTCTTGAGTCTAAAATGGAGGAATTGAAATTACAAGACATTCCTACCATTTGTGAATTTCCTGTTGTATTGCCAGAAGAGTTATCGGGTTTGCCACCAGAAAAGGAAGTGGAATTCGCAATCAAAGTGTTATCAGGTACCGCACCAGTATCTAAAGCACCGTATAGAATGGCGCCAACCCAGTTTAAAGAGTTATAGATTTAAATGCAAGAATTGTTAGACAAAGGATTCATACATCCAAGTGTGTCACCTTGGGGTGGACCAGTGTTGTTTGTAAATAAGAAAGATGGTTCACTCCGATTGTGTATTGATTACCGAGAGCTAAATAAGTTAACTGTGAAGAACAAGTATCCGTTACCGAGGATTGATGACTTGTTTGATCAACTTAAGGGTGCCAAATACTTCTCCAAGATTGATTTGAGGTTGGGTTACTATCAGATGAGAGTGAAAGAAGAAGACATTCTGAAAACTGCATTTAGAACCAACTATGGACACTATGAATTTTTGGTGATGCCATTTGGTCTTACTAATGCACTAGTAGCATTTATGGACCTTATGAACTATGTCTTCTACTCATATTTAGATAGGTTTGTAGTGGTTTTCATAGATGATATTTTGGTATATTCTAAGTTAAAATAAGAATATGATCAACATCTGCGAATAATCTTCCAAACTTTACGGGACAATAAGCTTTATGCCAAGTTTAGCAACTATGAATTTTGGATTGAAGAAATTTCATTTTTGGGACATGTTTGTAAAGAAGGAATTAAAGTTGATCCGAAAAAGATAGAAGTAAATCTTGAATGGAAATCAACGAATAACCCTACAAAAGTTAAAAGTTTTCTCAGATTAGCAGGTTATTATAGAAGATTTCTAAAAGGATTTTCAGTTATTGCTGCCCCATTGATAAAGTTACTTCAGAAGAATTCAAAGTTTTAGTGGAATGAAAAGTGTCAAGCTTCTTTTGATAAATTAAAAACTATATTGACAGAAGCACCTGTACTTCCACAATCAGAGCCAGGGAAAGATTATACCATTTACAGTGACATGTCACATAATGGTCTTGGATGCATCTTGATCCAATAAGGGAAAGTAATTACCTATGCTTCGAGGAGATTAAAGAATCATGAAAAGAATTACCCGACTCATGATTTGGAGATGGCTGCAATCAACTTTGGTTTGGAAATTTGGTAACACTATCTTTATGGAGAGAAGTGTTATATCTTCACTAACCACAATAGTTTGAAGTATTAGCCAACACAAAAGGAGTCAAATTTGAGGCAATGAAGGTGGATGGAATTCATTAAAGATTATGACTGCGTCATTGATTACCACCTAGGAAAGGCTAATGTTGTAGTAATTGCTCTCAATAGGAAGACAATGATGGCACTTAAGGTTATGAATACGAGATTGACTTTTACTGATGATGGAGCTATAGTTGCTAAATTGAAAGTCCTACAAGTCTTACTGTAACACATCAAGGAAGCATAAAATGAAGATGATGAAGTTAAAGTGATTCGAATAAGAGCACAAGTTGGAATTGAAGGAAATTACTCGATACAGGGAGGTGGATGCTTATACTTCAAAGAAAGGTTATGTGTTCCTAATAATGTGGAGTTAAAGAGAAAGAGCTTAACTGAGGCACACAATGGTCCTTATATGATACACCCGGGAGTGTTCAAGATGTATCAAGAGTTAAAGAGGCATTATTGGTGGAATTGAATGTAAAAGGACATAACCAATTATGTTGGCCAATGTTTGATTTGTCAACAAGTGAAAGATGAACATCAAGTTCCATCTAGATTATTACAATCAATAACTATTCCAGAATGGAAGTGGGAAAGAATTACAATGGATTTTTTGACATCTTTGCCTCTTACTCAAAAGAAACATGATGCGGTGTGGGTTGTTGTTGATAGATTAACAAAGTCAGCACACTTTCTTCCAGTCAGAATAGATTATTCGTTAGATAAGCTAGCTCAAATTTATATAGAGGAGATAGTACGATTGCATGGTGTTCCTCTATCAATCATTTCTGACCGGGATCTAAGATTCACTTCGAGGTTTTGGAAGAACTTACAAGAAGCCTTGGGTACTAAATTGAATTTTAGTACTGCATTTCATCCTCAAAATGACGGACAATCTGAAAGATTAATTCAAGTATTGGAAAACATGATGAGAAGCTATACCATTGAATTCGAAGGAAGTTGGGATAAGTACTTACCACTTATGGAGTTTGCGTATAACAATAGTTACCAGTCAAACATCAAAATGGCACCATATGAAGCACTATATGGAAGAAAATGTCAAACTCCATTATGCTGGACCGAGCTTAGAGAAACAAGATCATGGGTGTGGATTTGATTGAGGAGACAAAAGAAAAAGTGAAACTTATTCAACAAAGATTGAAGGTTGCGTTTGACAGACAAAAGTCTTATCCTGATTTGAAAAGGAAAGATATCACATATGAAGTTAGAGAAAAAGTATTCCTTAAAGTATCACCATGGAGGAAAGTTCTACGGTTTGGGAAAAGAGGTAAACTCAGCCCAAGATTTATTGGCCCTTATGAAGTGATTGAGAGAATTGGGTCAATAGCTTATCGATTAGCCTTACCACCATCTCTTGACAAGATTCACAATGTGTTCCATGTTTCCATGCTCAGAAGATACAGATCAGATCCTTCACACATCTTATCACCGGATGTGGTAAACATTGATGCTGACTTGACATATGAAGAAGAACATTTGGTTTGTAAAATAATGGCATAACTAGTTAGTGTGAGGAGTGAGAATTTTATTTCGATAATATTTGGAGTTATAACTACTGGTAGGTATTTACATGTATTAAGGTTTTGGAGTTTCCGTATATTAATAATTAAAGTGAATTTATTTAAGTATTAATGTGAAATATGGTGAATTGATAAGTTACTGATAGTTACTATTACCATGACGCTCCCGATCAGGGGGTGTTACAATAAACCACTTCCCCCGCTTTGGGTTTTGAAGTCAGTTTCCCTACATGTAGTACCGAATGTGGATTTGGTTACAAACCAAATTATTGGTGTTCATTTCTAGTGGTTTGATGTAGTTTTTCATATTGAATTTGTTCATGGGAGTATGAGCTCGAGGTGAGACTTTCTCTTTTTTATTCTATGAAAGGGGTTATCTCTTCAATGGATGTGGTTTGGGTTTGGATAGGGGACTTTAACGCGGTTCTTGGCTCCAATGAAAAAAGAGGTGGACAGCCACTGTTCAGGGCTTGTAGTGATTTTCAAACTTGTCTTGAAAAAACGAGGCTGATTGATGTATAGGCAAGCGGGCCATTTTTTATGTGGTTTAATGGTAGAGAGGGCTCTTAGCAAGTGGAGTGTAGGCTAGATAGGGCTCTTGTTTTAGTTGATTTGGTCGAGCATTGTGGGTCTTACAATTATTCGATTCTTACAAGACATTACTCGGATCACCATCCATTACTTTTCGAGGATTCTTTCACTTCCAGGTGCATTCCTCGGTTTCGCTTTCAGTCTATATGGCTGACCAACGATTCTTTGACTAACATTATTGAGGATCATTGGGGGTCTCCTTTCCCGTCACTACCACCGGTACAGTTATTAATGTTGAAATTAAAGACATTGTGGCCCATTTTATGGGAATGGAACAAGAATGCCTTTGGCCATGTTGACACTAATATTCGGAAGAGTGAAGATGAGTTGTTACGGGTGCCAACTAAAATAGCAATGAATGGATTAACAGATGTTTTGATTCGTGCTAAATTTGAAGCACATGAGAAGCTTGATCTTCATATGCGGCAGCGGGGAATTTTTGTGAAAGAAAAGAGAGGTATGTGTTGGCTCAAGGAGGGAGATCACAATTCGAGCTATTTTCATAGAGTAGCCAAAACTCGGAAGGCTACTAGTGGTATTCACTCAATGTTCATGAATGGTGATCTCAATTTTGATATGGATGATATCTCCGCACACATTATCTCTTTCTACACTAATTTATTTAGTGCAAACGATAGTGTGACTGTTAATTCAGGGTTGATTTCTTCCCTTATCCCGAGAGTTGTTTCTAGTGTAGAAAATGATTCACTTATTGCTCGACCCTCACTTGATTTGATACGTGAGTAGTGCTCTTGGGCCTGACAGATTCACAGGTTGCTTCTTTCAAAAATTTTGGAAGGTGGTCGAACAGGACGTATGTGCAGCGGTAAACTCCTATTTAGATTCTGGCTTTATGCTACTGGGACTGAATTCTAGTGTGATGACTCGCATCCCCAAGGTAGAAGGTGCTAATCGGATTGAGGACTTCAGACCAATTGTGATGTCAAATTTTGTTTTTAAAATTATAACGAAAATTCTTACTACTCGGCTGGGATCTATTGTGGAAAGGATTCTTTCATGGAATCAATATGGCTTTTTGAAGGATAGGCTAATTCACGATGCAATTTCAATTACCTTGGAAGGTGTTAACATGCTCGGGGATAAGTGTGCTAGTGGGAATGTGGCTTTGAAAATCGATATGAAGAAGGCTTTTGACACATTGGATTGAAATTTTCCTATTTTCAGTAATGGGTTCTTTTGGTTTCTAGAAATGTTTTTATCAATTGGATTCGTAGCATTTTCCAATTGATGAGGTTATTGATCTTGACACCTACGGGATAGCGCGACTACTTTAATTATGGGCGGGGTATTCATCAAGGACATACTTTATCTCCGTTAATGTTTTGTATTAGAGAGGATTTCTTGAGTCATTTGATTGCTTCTCTTGCGAGGTTGGGAAAGATTACATGAATTCGTTACACTTTGGGTTCCATTTTCCCATCTCATTTGTTATACGCCGATGATTTTTTGTTGTTTTGCAAAGCAAATTTAAAAAACATGTGTCACTGCCCGCAAATCTTGTCTCGCAAATCCTCACGGACCACATGCGAAAAAGCTCCCAAAGGAGCAATGAAACAGAGTTAACCACAATGTGATGGGAAATATCGCACGAGGGCATGCCAAATCTACCACAAACGGATGCGCTCAAAGGTGAAACTTCATGGAAAGGTCCATGATGTGTTTGAAATGCAATGAACAAAGTTTTGTGCGAGGAAATATTAATAGATGGCAGAGTCTTGCTAGAAATGGGCCAAAAATGGCATGCAGCCAGCCCGTAGAAAGTAGCCCTATGGCATGCAGGCCCACTACAAGGGCCAAATTCCCTTGCAAAAATCCATCACAGATTCCAGAATCTAGAACAAGCATTCTTAGCCATTGGATTAGGGATTTTTCTAGAGAATAAATCTAGGCTATTGGTTAAGGAGTTGGAAATGCCTATATAAAGGCTTCACTTCCCCATTTGTAACTGAAACCTAGAAAACAACCTTGCAAAGTGTCTTGAGAGAGCTTGGAAAGGAGATAGTAAAGCTTTGTAATACTTTGTAAAGTATTAATAAAGTGTTTAAGTTCTCGCAAGTATGCTTGCTTACTTTACGCTTCCGCATTACTAACGCTTCTACAACGTTATCGCTTCCGCGCATTAAGGTCTAAGCCATCGTTAAGGCTTGAGCTAAGGCTTTGCTAGCACATTATCATTGGTTGTTTAAGTGCTAGTGCTGTACGGTGCATCGTTGAAAACTCAGCCCGTTACAGTTGGTATAAGAGCGCGATGTCGAATCCTTCGGAAAACGTAAGCAACTTAGAGCAAAACGTAGTTGAACCTTGCGAGCAAGAGAGGAATCCTCACAAAGGTAGTCATAGGGATAAATCTCAAGTTAGAAACCCTATGGCAAATGTCAAATAGCGGTTAGCATGTCTAGAACTCGTTGTGGCAGATAACAACAATCGTTGGGAAGAACATACTCCAACGACGGAGGCCATTGTCATTGTGTGCATGGGGCAATTAAGGGAAGAATTGCTTGGGATCGTGCAATAGTTGAGGGATGACATGCTAAGTTCTCTCAACGTATTGGCTGAATGTTGCACCAAGGCGTGCGAGGAGAATACTGCAAGACTAAACACAATGCAAGGCCATGTCCTCAGGTTAAGAGAAGACTTTGAGGCATTAAGAGCGCAAGCCGTTAGGCGCCAAGAGGTTGAGAAACTATGAGCAATGGTGAATGCCTTACATGCTCAAGGTCCCGCTGGAGTTTTGGGGATAACTCTGAGGGTCAAGGTGCCAAAGCCGGACGTGTACAATGGGAATCGTATACTAAAGGATGTGGAAAACTTCATCTTCACTATGGAATGCTACTTCGGAGCAACCAGTCTAGAAGATGATGAGGTAAGAATTTTCCAAGCTTCTCTTTATTTAAAGGATAGTGCTCTATCTTGGTGGAAATGTATGTCTCAACCTGTGGGAGGCGATGAGACAATCGTTACCACATGGAATGGTTTTAAAGAGGAATTTAGGTGAAAATTCCTACCCGCGGATGCTGAGATGGAGGCACGAGCAAAGCTTCACCATCTTCACCATAAAGATGGTCATATCCGCGAATATGTGGAAGAATTCTCGGACTTAATGTTGGACATTCCCGACATTACGCCAAAAGAAGCGTTGTTCACCTTCACGGATGGGTTAACCCAATGGGCAAAGATGGAGTTGCAAAGGTGAGATGTTCGCAACATTAGGGAGGCACTTCGTGTCGCTGAATCACTTGTAGACTTCGAGAGAAAAGAAGATGCAAGAGACAAGGGTAAGAAACCATTCCAACTCTAGGGAGGGGCAGATAAGGAGAAGTCTTACCCCAAGCCAACCGAAGTAAAATTCTCGCATGGAGAAGCCTCGAAGATAAAGGGATTGTTTTCATGCTACTTATGCGATGGACCGAATCTAGCAAGGGACTGTCCGTCAAAGAAAAAGTTGGCCGCTTTGATACAAGACTTCGAGGAAGAGGGTCCGAGAAGTGTGGCTTGTGTAAAGCAACAGAACATGATAAAGATATGGGAGGACAAGCCCAAACCAAGGCGTTTATTTGTCAAAGGCCAAGTTCGATAAAGGAGCAAAATGGGGATTGCTCGACACGGGGGTGGACACATGCTATATTACCAAGGGAGCTGCTCGCACTCTAGGAGTAGAGTGGAAACCATACGATGCACATTCAAGGGAGTAAACGGTGCATGGACAACTCTAGTGGGGGAGGCCAAAGAAGTGCCGCTAGCCATCGAGGTATGGCAAGGTAAGATGGACTTTTCCATCACACCGCTCAATGATTTGGACTTAGTGCTTGGCATGGAGTTGTTGGACAAAATGAATGCCACAATCGTGCCAAACACCAACATAATGGTGATTATGCAAGGAGGGGTTTCTTGCATTGTGCAATGCAAGCGCAAAGATGCTTTGCCAAGTCAAACAAAGGGAGGTTTGAAGTATGGCAAGCATTCTATCGCCGCATTAACATTAGGGAGACCGCCAAGCAAAGAGCTCGTGGATGGTCTTGGAAATGCCCATCAAAGATGCGGAGAAAAGTTAAAGAGATGCAAGAAGCATAGGGGCGGCAAGACTTCGCTCGCGACGAGGGCGTCATGAATTCAAGTGGGGGAGAATGTTATGGCCTGTAAATCTTATCTCGCAAATCCTCGCGGACCACATGAGAGAAAGCTCACAAAGGAGCAATGCAACAGAGTTAGCCACAACGAGATGGGAAATATCGCACGAGGGCATGACACTTCTACCACAAACGGATGTGTACAAAGGTGAAACTTCATGGAAAGGTCCATGATGTGTTCAAAATGCAATGAACAAAGTTTTACGCAAGGAAATATTAATAGATGGCAGAGTCTTGCGAGAAATGGGCTAAATATGGCATGCAGCCCGCAAGCAACCCGCAGAAAGCAGCCCAATGGCATGCAGGCCCACTGCAAGGGCCCAATTCCCTTGGAGAAATCCTTCATAGATTCTAGAATCTTCCAGGAAGGGCAGAATTGCAAGGGAAACGTCTAGAATCTGTCACAACTGACCTAGGGCAGATTTTTATGCATGAAATCTCTAGAACAAGCATTCTTAGCCATTGGATTAGGGATTTTTCTAGAGAATAAATCTAGGCCATTGGTTAAGGAGGTGGAAATGCCTATATAAAGGCTTCACTTCCCCATTTGTAACTGAAACCTTGAAAACAACCTTGCAAAGTGTCTTGAGAGAGCTTCGAAAGGAGAGTGTAAAGCTTTGTAATTCTTTGTAAAGTATTAATAAAGTGTTTAAGTTCTCACAAGTGTGCTTGCTTACTTTACGCTTCCGCATTACTAACACTTCCGCAACGTTATCGCTTTTGCGCATTAAGGTCTAAGCCATCGTTAAGGCTTGAGCTAAGGCTTTGCTAGCACATTATCATTGGTTGTTTAAGTGCTAGTGCCACACGGTGCATCGTCAAAAACTCAGCCTGTTACACATGGAAGTTATTAAAGATGCTTTGATCCTTTACGGTGTAAATTCAGGCTAAGAGGTTAATTGGGACAAGTCTAATATCCTTTTCAGTTATTCGGTCTTGCACTCACGTGCAACGTGCATTGCAGCAATTATGGGTATTCAGATTGGTTCTCTTCCTTTCAAATATCTTGGAGTTCCAATGTTTTACGGTGCTTCATCAGCTTGTCAACTTCGATCTCTATTGCAAAGAGTTTTATCAAGGTTCGCTGGTTGATTTGGGAGTTCTTTATCAATGGCTAGCATAATCATTATTGTGAGGTCATTTATACATTCATTTTCTATTTATAAATGGCCATCATCTTTACTTAATCAACTTCAGAGAGCGGTTCAGAATTTCGTTTGGACGGGTTCTGTGGAGAAAAGGAAGCTTGTTTTAACCCCATGGTCTCTTTGTATTAAGCCGATCGGTTTAAGGGGTTAGAACTGAAGAAGTTTGACGTAATTAACAACTCCATGTTGGCAAAATTGGCCTAGAGAGTAATGACGGGCATCGGTGATTTTAGCAAAGATTTTTTAGAAACGAGGTCCCACTCGGCTATATAGCTCATTCATCCATTTGGTGCTCGATTAGAAATGTTTATGAATTAGTTTGATCTCATGTTCAATGGTTCTTGGGTCCGTCTTCGAGTCTAAATTTTTAGAACTCATCTTGGATTACTCCACCGCTAGTCGAACATATGCAAATTAGCTCACGACAGCGTATGCTTTTAACAAAGACAGTTGGTGACTACCTATTCGAATAAGGTTGGACTAATTTACCAATCTCTATCCCTGCTTCTCTAAAGTCAGACATTCTTTTAATCGAGCAAGTCGAGCCTGCAAATGATGTTTGTGTTTGGCATCTGAGAAATAAAGGTATTTTTCAATAAATTTATTCTACCGTTGGCAGCTTGGGGATTTTCCAAAATGTGATATATCGTGTAAGATGTGGCATCAATCCATTTCCCCATCTCATTCTTTAACTTGTTGCAAAGCTTACACAGGTATATCGATTCATGATAGATTAACTCGTAGAGGCTTTCACATCATATCACGATGCAATCTTTATTTTGATCATTTAAAAGACAGTAACCATTTGTTTGCCTGTTGTTCGTTCACGTGATAGATTTTGTTAAGTCTTTCTTACTTGTTCGGTAGAACCATTGACACGAGTACGGACCTTAGAACACTTCTTGCTTCAGCTTTCTCACAACACTTTAGTAGTTAGTTGCAGTATCTATGGTACGCTTGAGTGGTGAATGTGGACTGGCTGATTTGGAACACATGTTGCTCTAGTATCTTTGACGATAAAACAGCCAACATTCATCATTCTCTTAGAAAACTTTGGCAAATTTTATGATGAACAGATGCTTTGGGTCTTGGACAAGTTTGGAACTCGGTTGTTGAATATGAAATGTTGCGCAATTTATATCTCAACACTCGTCTTTATAAAGCTCCCAGATATTTTCCAATTAGATGGATACTGCCTCCTCCTAATTGGGTTAAAGTTAATACAGATGCCTCTTGTTCAGGTATGCTGGGGGACTCAAGATGCGGGGGGGATTTTTAGAGATAGCTTGGGACATGTTTTGCATGTTTTTGCTTTTTTAGGTGGAATGTCACTTGTGTTCAAAGCAGAACTCTTAGCTGCCATTTTTGCTATTTAGGAGGCGGTTTCAAGGGGCTGGTTACACCTATGGTTAGAGAGCGACTCAACTTATGCTGTTGGATTATTTCAGAGTAGAATCACTCTCGTGCCTTGTGATGTGCGAGCTAGATGGATGAAATGCCTCTAGAGACTTTTTTAGCTACATTTTGTTTGCTTACATATCTACAGCGAAGGGAATGGGGTTGCAGATGCACTAGCAGCCCATGGGATATTGACAGGAGTTAGTTCCTCTAGGTCTATGGTGTCTCGTTTTTGTAGAGATATTTACTTTCTTGATTTGAGTGAACGAAGCATGTTTCGTTTCTCTTAGTTTTGTTTACGTTTTTTTTTCCTAAACTTTCATGTAATTTTATTTTATTTTTAATAATATTTGTGTTTGGGTGCTTGCTTTGTGTCTTGAGGGTGCCAACCTAGTTGGGATGCTTAGACCAGAACAACCCCATTCTTCAACTTTAAAAAAAAATATTGATAATTTTCCAATATTATGTTTACCTATTCCTGCCTTTGTGAAAAACCCCTATGATCTAAGCCCATCAAACATCAAATGAATACAAATGGCTTCTTTTTTTATTAATAACTATTACTTAGTAATCACTAATTTATTGGTGAACAATTACAACGTGAATCCATATCCATTAAAATTAAACTTCGCAACTTTAACCGAATATCACTTTTATATTTTTATTTAATTCAATTATCTCCCTGAACTTAACAAATGTTCACATGTTTGCCCCATCTATGACCCATGTCAACTTCTAATTAGAGAGAAAATTATAACTAAAATAATATATTTGAAAAGTCATATCAACCAGAATGATGTGATAATTATTATCCAGTTATCCCCATTACGGTAGAATTAACGTAGGAGTCTATCAATAATCTTACTTAAGAGACATTATATAGCCTGCATGTGTGTTAAATTTCTTCTAGAAATCTGCTTCCTTGATACATGGGAGTATGATTTTCATCTCTATCTGGATATTCTTTAAAGATACTGTGAGCACGGGATTTTGTACCAGCTCGCGCGTTCCATGATGACGGCTTTTACGGGATTTTTATCCTTGAATCACACATTTTCAAGTTTCCTGACGTGTCCGAATTGGAATCCTCCTCGTTACTAATAAAATTATTTAATTTAATTTAGAACTTATTTAACTAAATAAAAAATACAAAAAAAAGAATATATATAAGATTAAAATAAAAAAATAATAGCAATAATAATAATAAAAAAAATAA
>CATIWQ010011534.1:0-11703 GCA_949673415.1 Euphorbia schlechtendalii
ACTTTACTCCATAGTCTGCAAGTTGCTGTTTGATCCATAGGGCCTGTGCAACACAACTTCCAGTGGCCATGTATTCAACTTCTGTAGTAGATAGAGCTACTGAGGTCTGTTTCTTGCTGTACCAAGAGACGATACTGTTTCCCAGAAAGTGACATCCTCCAGTAGTGCTCTTCCTTTCCAATTGATCTCTTCCATAATCAGCATCAGTGAATCCTTTTAATGAGAATTCTTCATTATTTGGATACCATAATCCAACTTCAATGGTTCCAATCAAATATCTAAGGATTCTTTTTACTGCGCTCAGATGGGATTCTCTAGGATCACTTTGGTATTTTGCGCAATAGCAGACCGCATAGTGAATGTCAGGTCTGCTTGCAGTGAGATATAGTAGTGAGCCAATCATTCCTCTGAACATCTTCTGATCGACCTTCTTGCCTTTTGAGTCTTTGCTGAGTGTGGTGCTGATATTTAGGACCGTTGCTGAAAATCCTACCGTTGTCTCTTAGTCTTGTTTCCGTTAATAATCCGTTAGAGAGCTCGTCTAGGTCTGATTTGCACTTTGTTGTATTTGGTTTATTTTGCGGGTCCACTTTGTACTTGCAGATATGTTTTCAGCAGAGCAGGTGAGATTTGTTCTTGAATTTGCAGCAATTTTTGTTTTGTAGTAGACGTAAGCCTAAGGCGCGCGGCTGCATTAAATGCTAAGTCAGTTATTTTGACTTTTTGGCGCCAAAAGATTTAGTTGACTTTTTGCAATCCTCAGAGGGGATTTTTAACGGTCTGAGTATTGAGAGATCCTCTATTATTTATATAACTCTTCTTCTGATAATTATAACCTCTGAGACTTCATAGTTCCTCTGATGAATCCGTGTGCTTCTAAGGTGACTTCCTTCTGAACTCAGAACTTACAAAACTATTTATCCTTCAGAATCCAACACTACAAAATAAAGGACTTGGTATAAGCCCGTAATATCCATATGTTATATAATAATATAAGCTATAATTTGATAAAAATATAGAAAATATTTGGAGGTTTTGGGGATAATTTGCGAAATATTTGGAAAATTTTCAACGGAGGTCTATAGGTGTCGGGTTCGGAGTTTTATCGGATTGGGAGTGCATACTCATCTCCGTATCCATTCAGATTTGGGTACAAAAAATTCTCCACTCCCTACCCGTGAGAAATTCTTATCAGAGAATCTCCATTCCTATCAGAGCGGATCTCCATCGGATTTGGAGATTCCCCGTTCCGTTTTTCAACCCTGATCCCCACCCCATTGACATCACTATTTTTATTCATTGTTTTAAAGTTTGAAGTGAAATTTGAGGTACATGGTTGAAGAAAAAACACTGTAGCAAATTCATATTATAGAGTGAAATAGGGGATTTAGGGTTGGAGATGCCCTCATGAGGTAGCCTAGCTATAAGTTACAAGAGGAAGGGGATAGGAAGTTTGAATTCAATTAAATTCAACAAAAGAGAGGCTTTCTGTATTATCTTTACTCTTTAATTCCTATGTTATTTTTTGTTAGTATTTTAGTGTAATTGGATGGACTAGTTTTGACCAATGCGATCGTGACGTTTCATCTAACAAGTCAGGAGAGTGCAGAGTGCACGCTTGCTACGGTTACGATTTGGGGGTCCGACGGTAGCATCCCCGGGTGCGGGGTCCAATGGGCGGCAGCCCCTGGCGGGGTCGAGGGGTAGCGCCCCTTGGCAGGGTCTGAGGGGCGGTAGCCCTGGCGGGGTCCGAGGGCAGCGCCCCCGGCTAGGATCTAGCTACCAAGTCAGCTTGAAAATTTTTTATTCTTGAATGAACGTATCCTTTGATAAATTCATCAGAAAAATAAATTTTTTATTTGCACGTTATCTCTCTAGTGTTGTCGTGGGCGTGTGCTGGAAATTAATCTGATTTGGTGGGATTGATGGATGCCTAATCGGGTGGACCCGATACTCTTGGCCCGGTTTCTTTTGGCTCTTTTCTTCTCATCACCATCATTTCTTCATTTTAACTCTAAATTTCTGGTTCAAATTGTGCTTTCAATGGTGAGTTGTTATGCCAACTCTAGTAATAATTTTCTTGCTTTTCTGCATTACACTAGATATTGTCAAGCATAAATACAAATTAGTGATTACTGTTGGAAAAATATGATGAATAATTCTTTTAAAGAGGGAAAAACAATTAAAAGAAATATTAGCATCTTGAATTACATAACATGTGGAAATCGTAGAATTGAAAATATCACAATAAATATCAAATATAAAATAATGAAATACCGAAATAAACCTTTTCCTTGAAAAAGAGGGTTCTGCTGAGGTCCGAATCGGTTCCTTAAGATAGATTTTGCCCCGTATGGTAAACTATTGCCCCAGATACAACAACAGATGCTAGTCGAACTCAACCGAGTGTAATAGACTATCACCAGAGGACGAAAATAAAAAACCTAAGGAAGAGTAGTTGAAAATACAAACTAGAAATTTGAAAGAAAAGAAATAAGAAAATTTCTTTTTTCTTTCCATGACTTCCTCTTTGAGGGATCATCAATATATATATATATAAAATGAGAAGGGGACAATGAGTTGCATAAATTTTCAAAATTTCAACTTTGTTGAAATTGTGTGCAAAACTTAAAAAATGGTTGTTCCAATTTCCTTTCAATCAACCATTTCATATATATAATAAAATATTATTTATTTTCTTTTAACAAAATATAACAATTACTTGCAAAAGTTCAAAGATAATGTGCTGTTGCAAACGAAAAACTTTGTATATCATGGAGGCAATTGCAAAGTTGTCATGATCTCGTCATTAGAAAAGATGCTCTGCTCCATGTATTATAGAGGCGTGTGCTTGATAATGTCATAGGGCTTTCGCGAGACAATTTCCCCTTTGCATAGTGCACAAATCAACCTTGAGTTGCCAGGCATTGGTGCTTGCTTAGACTATTGATCAGTTTATATAAAGAATTTACTTTTATCAATGAGCTTAAAATATATTAAAATGTTTATTCTAGTTGCTGAAAACTGTGCATTCATAATTTCAAATTTTTTCCAAGGTTATCTACCAGGAAAGTACAAAAGCAAAGAATAAACAGCAAAGTGGTCTACATATCTTATTCTGTACTTTTCGTTTTTCAGGATTTTCTATATACAGATTTTTCTACATAGCATGCATCCGTTGTAAACTTCAGCATTGGTCAGATGCATTTTCAAATAAATTTTCTTTGTTAATGCCTTTTGCAACTCGTGTGGTGAAGAAACTTGATTGATCTGTATTTTGCTAATTACTTTGTAGTATGGTTCTGATTTTACAGTTCATTATATCTTATTTCAAGGAACATATTATCTTTAGCTGTCCTTGGTGAATGGTGTATTTTGATGCTATGATTTGACTGGTTATAATTTATAAGATTAAACTAAGGAGTAGAGGATTTTGTGTCTATTGAATACAAAGTTTCACAACTAATGTTTTTAGGTTAATTATTCCTTCATTTTACTGCATGGTATTTTATTCTATTACATAATGTTGTATGACTTCGATGCAATTCAAGCTGTCTTGATTGTGATATGTAATGTTCATATTTTATGCAATTAAATGTGCATTTTGTTGAAGAAGGCATCTGAAAATGGCGAACATGCCAGAACTTCGAGGTGTAGTAAAGCAAAAGAAAGTTAACGTTAGGTAAGCGGAGCCGTGCTAGGCACTGTTCTCAAATGATACTTGGTAATTCCTCTTATGATTGAACCACTACTTCACCTCAAGAAAAGATGGTAACAGGAATAGAAGTGTAATATATCCAAAATTGAAGGCAGAGAAAAATTTAAATGTTTAAAACAGAAAATAAAAGCACTGTATTTGTAGGCAAAGAAAAATAGCTGTTGCAGAAATGCAGTAAAGGCAAACGTTTTTTACATTAAAGCAAATATAGCTATTGGGATGATAACTTTTGGATATTAAAGCATAATATTTCCTCCATAAAAATAATAAAAAGTTCCTAAGCCTAGGTTTCGCCCACAATTTGCTCTAGAAACAATTTTGGACTATTTCTCTCATGTACGCAAGAACCTACTTTGATTCTCTTACAATTTTACAAACTCAGAAGGAACGTATTAATTTAAACCACATAAACCATTTCAAAGTTTCCCATGTGGGATATTGTTCTTTTGAAAGTAAGCTAGTAAAACACAAGTTTTTCCAACGCATTTGTATCTTTTTTCTGATCTTTCCTCATTTATATACTTATGTTTTTCTCTATCATCATCTGATTGAGTATACAACTGTTCACTGGTTTATGTATAAAGAGTGTTGGTTATTGTGTTAAAAACAAAATAGCCGTTAATTTTCATATTGCATTGTTTATTGTTTTAAAGGGATAGAAGCGCGGGGTTTCATTTTTGGACTTCCTATTGCATTGGCTATTGGAGCTAAGTTTGTTCCATTAAGAAAACCAAAGAAATTGCCTGCTAATTCTTCCCTGTCTTGTATTGTACATGTTGCATAAAGAGAGAGCTATTATGACCTTGTTGCTAGATTTTTCCTTATTTTTGAAAGCTTTTATGTTTTAGAACTCATATTTTCTGTGGAGTTTTCCTTGATTCATACATTGTTTACCATGTTATTTTGCTCATCATCTCAACACTAAAGACTCGTTTGGTTGGCGGAATGGCTATTCATGGAGTAAAAGAACAAATAATGAAAAAAAGTAAATTGTTTGCTTAGAACCTGTTATCAGGATGGAATAGCTATTCATAGCTATCATACAACTCATGCAATAGCTATTCCTCCTCTCGGGAAGGGAATAACTATTCAATGAGTTGTATGATAGTTAGGAATAGCTATTCCATCCCGACGAGGGTTCTAGGCAAATACTTCACTTTTTTTCATTTATTTTTCTCCTATACCACAGAATAGTAATTCCGTCAACCAAACGAGCCCTAAATGTGCATTAGGCAAACCTCTTGGTATATAAGTTAGAATCATTTTGCCTCAACGCTAAAAATAGTATTAGGAATAGTAATACTAAACACAAGTATTTTGTATAGTCGCAATAATATTTGTTGTTTTTCAGGTGAAGTAATCTCAGAAGAACATTTTCTAGAATATGGGAGAGACTGCATTGAGATGCATGTTGGTGCAGTCAAACCTGGAGAACGTGTTTTGGTTGTCGATAATTTGATATGAATTACCGGATTTAAAGGTATATTTTTTAAGCTTGAATTGCCATTTTCAACTTATTATGGTTGATTGATTGGTAGCAATTTGATGGTTCTTAATATGAATTCTGAAGGGTCAGGAGCAGTTGAACGGGTTGTATGTATTGGTTGAGTCACACTAATGAATGAAAGACATCAAGATGATGGAATTGGTATGGAATATGTTCTTGTTTAGGCCCCCATCCTTTCCATAGTTAAATCAATTTTGAGAAACAATGGTGGTTGAGATCCTTAGTATGCCTAGTAGCTTTTAGAAACATTGGGTTTATTGTCGGTTTAGATCAAGGAAATTGGTTTTAGGAATCATCTTCTACTTGCTCCATTCCAAGTAGAAAGAAAAAATTATCAACTCTTACTAGCAAGATTAATGTTAAATTAGGACTGGAACGTGGTTCCACGCTCTAACTTTCTGACTGAGATCAACTCCGAACGCTCCTCTTTTATGTGGTTTGAAGGTTCCTGCAAAACAACAAACATCACCATAGGGGACTAGCCGTGTGACCGGCGTAGCCTCTCCGATGCTTAAGTTAGTTTGGATTTAAGAGAGGAGGCAGGGAGTTTTTCTGTGAATTTAGAATACGTACCTCTGCGTGGTGGTCCAAAGGATCATTTTATACTCCATGAACGTCTTCTGATCTGACCTAAGAGTGTGAATCCACCAGAGTTCTGGCTTGAGTCAATCTTTATCTTGTTAATAAGATAAAGCTTAGTTCCAATTATTTATGTCTCTTTTGAGGTCTTAGACTCTTAATTGGACTCAATGCTCCTAAGGCGTCGGGTTGGTCTAGGCGGACAAGCCGACTCAGCTTGATTACTGCCTGCACGTTCCTCTGAGATTAAGGGAAGACTTGATTTCCTCCTAATTTGGGGCGAATCCAATCCACTTGGATGAGCAACGGGGTTTTACCCTCAAGTCGGATTGGAATCGTCTAGATCGGTAAGAACATTCTTAGCCTCACCATTAAATCTCTCTATCCCAGGCGGATGTAATCCGCCTGGGGATCTCGCGTGGCTCGAACACGCCTATCAATATTTTACCTTGTTAACAGAAGTCCCCCCATCAATGTGAGAGCTTCTTTAAGAGCGTAGGTTTGAGATCCGCCTGGCCCAGGCGGATATATCAACACGTGCAGATCTAGGGCTTACGTGTCTTGAGCGCTAAAATGAAAAGCTCATGTTTTTTCAAATTTTGAATATGAGGCAAGCAACGCACCACGTCACACAGGGGGAAAGTGTCACTTCAAATGTCATTTCATCTTCTATATAAGGGTTTCATTTTCTCTTTCCACCATTTTTGTAACCTCTTTTCTTCTCCGGCGACTGTGTTCTTCTTCATCAAGCTCTGTCAACCATTTTTCCCTTCCTAAAGTTTCTCCGATCGAGCATATTTTCTATACAAGTAAGTTATCATTCTTCTTCTGTTTCTCTTTCACCACTGATTTATTATTTTATTTTTTTCTACAAAAAACGTTACCATGCTTGCTCTTCGTTTTGTTTATCTTCTACTATTTTGACTTGTGGGATGTTTAGATGCTGATTTTATTCTTGTTTGCTTCCTGGTGCCTTTATCGATTGCTTAGGAAATGAGTTTTGTGATTTGTATTTTCATTTTCCCAGAACTACTCATATTTCTGCTTTCACGGAGTTACTCGTTCATGTGTAGAAAGTTTGCTAGATCTTAAGATGTCTATTCCTTTAATATGAATGTTTTTTATTTGCTTTCACCGCTATTTAGATCCAAAATACCAGCGTAGGTCAGTTGAATGTTGTTTATGCCACCTCGAACTAATTTAGGATTTTCTTTAGGATATCTTCTAACAGACTAGGATTTTTAATAGGTGACAATGTCTAATTCCGCCACGTCTACTAATAGCCAATTTAGTAAAGAGAGAGCTGAAATGAACTCCAAGTATTTCAAACCTTTGAACTTAGATTATACTGATTATGTCTCAACCTCTAGGGAAACCCCACCGTCTGAAGCCATGTCTGAGCCCGGTGAGAATCGAGCGTCCCGCGACAAGTTCGCCTCGTCTTCCCAATCCTCTTCTACCTCCGCCTAGGCCAAGATAGACGAAGAGATGGGTTTGTTTCCTCCCGCGCTGCCTCGAAACGTCGGAGTCTTATCTCGTACCTGAAGGGTGAAGAGGAGCGCTGCTCACCCCATGAGGTGGCATGTAGCTACTCGTCCTGAATCGATCACAAGGGAACAAGGGAGGGTTAGGCATATAGTGAATAGGACTCCTCCAGTCGAGTTGATTGAGTCGGCACAGGACCCCGTTGACTTGGAGTTGGAGAAAGAAGTGTTCCCTTGGCTTAAAAAGTGTGAAGTAGTACTTCCCTCCAAGGAACAGCGGATCACTCGCCCGCTAGAGGGATATTTTGGTGTTTACATGGACCAAATTTGGTCAAGCTTCGTTTAACCACTTCCTAAGGGTTTGAGTGAAGTTTTAAGAGCCTTTTGTCTTAGCCCAACTCAACTTCACCCCAACGCCTGGATAGATTTATTCGGTCATTATCTCATCTGTACTGGGCTGGAGCTGCATTTTGACGCCGAATTCTTCAGGCGGATTGCTTCATTGAGGAAGACCGCAAGCGAGGATTTATATCATTTTGCGCATCGGGGCAGCTTCTACAGATTTACCAATAACGTGGATTCCGTGAAGAACTTCAAGAACTACTTCATTTTCATTAAACAAGAGGACCGCTACCCCAAGTTCCCGACCGAGTGGAATCTTTCTCCTGACTTGGGTTGTAGTTTTACCGGCTCAAATTATAGGGTAGAAGCTTTTAAGGCCCTTAAGAAGGGGATGTGGCCATGCCAAAACATTATCTGGGCAATGACGAAAAATATTAGAATTATTGAGCCGGGCCAGCCGGATCCCATTTATCACTCCGGGCTCGAAGTTTTCTCAGGTATTTACTTATTTTCCTTTCTTTTCAGTGTTTAATTTTCCTTCGGCTGGCGAACTTGTGCAAAAAGCTGCCAAGGGATCGAAGGGTACTAAATGTTCTACTGAATGACTTGAGCCTGAACTTGTAAATGCAGTTCCCGGCATTCGAAGCGATGATCCTAGCAAGCGTAAAAGGAAGCGCAAGGCTAAAGCTGCTGAAAAAGTTCCTGAGCCGGTTAGTGAGACGCCTCATTCTCCAATAGCTGAAGAGACTTCCCTCTAGCCGGTATGAATTTAGTATTCCTTATTGTTATAACCTATTTGGTTTGGTGTTTAAGCTTTGCTTTGTTTCAGAATGCCAGTCTGGACATCCCTGCTAACTCCTCCAGGCGTGTAAGTCCTGAGTCCCTTCAGGCAGATCTTCTTTCCTTCATCGGTGAGGGGGATCCCTCAATTTATACCGCCCCCATCCAAAGTGTTTTGAGGAACATTTTTCCCCTTCCATCAGAGAAGAAGGATTTGGCAGCTGAGAGTCTTCTTCAGTCATCAAAAACCTTGTTCATGATGTCCACTGAGGTAGTTTCTATCTTCCTGCTCAGCTTATTGCTAAGTGACTTGTTTTCTTATCAATATTATATTAGCTTTCTTAGATGGCCTCTCGTGCAGCTGAGATGACTCGAAAAAGCTGGGACGTTGTGAGGCCACAACGGGCTCATGAGCTTATCTCCCACGAACTGGAGGATGCCAAAAAGAAGGCCGAAGATATTGAGGTGGATAAGGTTAAGTTGAGTCGATAGCTGGAGGAGGCCAACAGAAGGGCTGATAAGCATCAAAAGAAAGCTGAGGAGGCGGTTTTGGCTAGGGATAAACTGTAGGAGACCGTTTCCAAATATGAAGCAGAAGTTCCCTAGGTGGTCTTTGATTATAGCCAAGCCATGCTCAATATGGCGATGGACGGGCACGAATATGGCCGCCTCATTTTTTAAGCTTGTTGGGCTCGCCATCCAGACCTTACCGAGGATCTTCTGGTGGAAGTGAAGTACCCCAATGAACCTGAAGAGTAGGAGACGACTCTTGATGATTCAGTGGGGGAAGAGCCGGAAAAGGGATATGATGCTGAATCGATCCGCCCCGAAGTGTAAATAATTTTTAGCTTTATTTTTCTTTTAAATGTTTTGTAAGAATATTCGGCCTTGTTGGCTTTTCAATGATATATTATTTTTCTGCCTTGAGTGTATTTGTGTATCTCTTAACTGCTCATGTGCTTGTCATTTCTAAGATATTTTAGGCCTTATGCTTTCAGGCTGCCTGAATGGCTTTATGTCTATCTTTTCATAATGTTTAGGTCTTATGCATTTGAGCCGCCTCAGTGGCCTTTTGTTTACCATTCTATGATATTCAGGTCTTATGCATTTGAGCCACCTCAATGGTCATTTGTTTACCATTCTATGATATTCAGGTCTTATTCATTTGAGCCACCTCAATGGCCTTTTGTTTACCATTCTATGATATTCAGGTCTTATGCATTTGAGCCTCCTAAATGATCTTTTGTTTACCATTCTATGATATTCAGGTCTTATGCATTTGAGCCATCTCAATGGCCTTTTGTTTACCATTGCATAAACTATTCAGTCTTATGCATTTGAGCCGCCTCAATGGCCTTTTATTTACCATTCTATGATATTCGTTCTTTATAGTTTTTGCAATCTCAAAGTATGATCAGTACTTAAATGTGCACGTTTTGAAATTATTCAATTTTATTATTAAAAAATTAAAAGTACATCCGGGAATTCTATGCATCCGGTCATCTATCTCTTTCTAAGGGTGGGCTGTTTGCCACTTTTCTACGGATAAGTTTAATCAAATATAGTTCCAAAATCTCGTGAACTGTTGGTTATCAACTACGCCAAAAACTTGTTCTCATATAAAATGTAGGTGTTGTCAATACCCCTTACCACATAGAAAAATGATGATAATTGCAAGTATACAGTTGTGATATAATTTTAAAAGATATATAACCCAAGGGAAGGAACCTGGTCTAAAGATAACTAGGGAAGTGTAAAAGTAAATAAAATAAAAATAGATTAAAGATTTTTATGGGTAGGAAGATTAGAACGAAAAGTTGAGTAAATATAGATGTGATATATTGGAAACTCTAAATAAATAGATTTTCACTACGAACAAGTATAAAAGAGAAAATATGCAAGTTTAACGAAGTTGTTCTGACCCTCTAGATTATCTAACAGATTCGGTTATATATATTCAGATGTTCAGTGATTCACCGCAGAGCAACACATGAAATAACTTTTCTAAGTCTAGCGCAAACGAAATAAGACAATTATGAAAACCTGGACAACATCAACACTATGTTTAGTACGGGTCGCTCTCACATAGCCACATTTAGCAAGTTACCATTCCAAAAATGTTGGCTCACTAAACAGCATTATATCACAAATCCAGTGATTATACACGATATTGTTAACCCCGAAACTACTCTTAAAATTAACGCCAACGCATATAACTTGATTAACATAAAAGACTTAGCACGAAATACGCATTATGACACGTAGACATATCATAAACTTCGAAATAGAAAGTATAAGTAGAAAGCAAAGCAAAGTTGTAAGGTATGTAAGTGAAAGCTAAAGTTGATCAAACCGTATCCACTCTTTAATGGGAGTCGTCAATTCCCGCAATTCCTGCGTCTGCTTTGAATTCGGTCTCAGCCCGTATAGAACCTCCGCTAGGATGCTATTCTTTATGAATATCGAACAAATGACTATTGAAGAACGAAAAATTTTATTGATAAGTGATTTGCAAGTACACTTATACAGCAATTGCTCGAGAATATAGAGAAATCTAGTGATCGAAACAAGGATTCGAATCACTTAAACATTTTCTCGCTAACACTTAAGATCGTAGCGAATCTAACTATAAACACACTATACGTAACCCTTTTTTCTCTGCACTTCCTTTATTGCACTGAAGGCATACGAAATTGGTTGGTATTGGAGCCCTATTTATAGAGTTTGAAGGGTTGCGTCTATCCAAACGAAGAGTCACATCCATTGGTGAAAGATTGCATCTCTTCAATGTGATTGGTTGAGAAGCTTTGATTCAATCCACAATGGATAGGCACCTTTCCATGATTGGTTGACTTCTAATAAGTGTCTTTTCATTGGTAGTTGATGGCGGTTGATTATATTTATCTGACGGTTAGTAGTTAAGAAGATGATACCAGAAAACCATCCATGTCGAGACCGCGATATGTGATTCACGACCGTGAACCTTTGATTGGCAGATTTCTATTTCTGAAGTGAACATGTCACGACCACGAGGTATTGTCACGACCGTGAATTGAGTTTTTTTCAGAAATCTCCTTGAACTTTCATCAATCTTCGACAGCTTCGATTTTAAGCCAAATCTTCAAGTTCCACGCATCATTTTGCACCTTTTTCACTCTTTTTTCATAGAATTCCACTTTAGTTCATTTTACTCCCAAGATTTACCTAGTATCTTCATTTGCATAAAAAACAACTACATACCACGTGAAATCTTTTATATGAAGTACAAAAATGACTAAAACTATAGTGTTTAT
>CATIWQ010011537.1:0-19171 GCA_949673415.1 Euphorbia schlechtendalii
ACTCCTTCCATCAAGTTAAGTACCATCTAGTTTATTGAGCTTGGATTAAGTGTTAGCTCATGTAATAGCCGTTGCTATCCTAGAATTAGACTTGTTCATGAAGAACTCCACTCACCATAATGTATAAAAATTGACTATAAACCCGTTCTATCAATCTTATACTCTGATCAGAGGTTTATAAATATGTCTCTTCTATAAGAGGACCGAAGGTATATCTCCCATTATACCATTATATTAGGAGTGATAGATCCATCTTGACTAGTCGGCTTACCAACTATTTGTACATTATAAATAATTAAGATATATCACCCTAATCACCTCTAGGGCATACATCAAGTCTAACAACCTCTCATTCCACTAGAGCTAATTACCCATTTGCTTCATGTTAAAATGATGTATGCCCTAGAGGCAATTAGGGGGATATATCGTAATTAGTTATAATGTACAAACAATTTTAGATTATTATTATTTATAATAAAGGCATTTTTGTTATTTATCACTGTTTGTTTAATTTATGTATATCGCTAGTATCATATATATGTGATATTATATATGCGCATTGATAAGACAAATTCCTTGACTACTTCATAGGTTAAAAGTACAAGGACATAAAGAGAGCTATGTCATGTGAGAACTGGACATACATGTTACTATGAATAGTCTAAATATTCCTAGTCATAGTTTCATTGAGATTAGACATCAATGAAGCGGATAGACTAGGATGTGTAGGCTTACTCTTTAGATTAGATCTAAGCAGTTGATCTTAAGAGATGAAGGTGGTACCTTGAGTTAACACATGAATGTATTCGGGTAATACATTGGAGACCGCTATAAGATAGACACTCGGAAATAACTATATCCATATTTTAGTGTCATGTCTTATTGTAGTAGCAGTATAAGTATCCTCAGACTTGAGAGACTAGTTACCTTATGTAGGAGTTACTATACTATGGGTCATACCTATTTATACCCTAGCGATCAGGATGATATGGGTGTTTATGGGTATAGTGATGATCACATGTTGGTAAGATAAGAAGTCAAGATGGGATCCATCGCTCTTGATATAGTGATATAATGGGAGATGTACCTTAGGGCCTCTTCTTGAAGAGAAATACTCATAAACCTCTGATCAAAGTATAAGATTGAAAGAACAGGTTTCTACTCAACCTTGATACATTATGGTGAGTGGTTTTCTTCATGAATAAGTCTAATTCCAAGATAGCTACTGTTATTACATTAGCTAACACTTAATTTGAGCCCAATAAAATGGATGGTACCTCACATGATAGAAGGAGTGTATTATATTGGTTACTATTGCAGAACAGGACCAAGTCACAAGCACTTGATGTACCGAGTATCAGGGGATCATATGCTTTTGCTAGAAAGCCCATTTGATCATCTAGAGTTATCAGGTTCCATATCGGTCTAGAATAGTGAGCTTAAAGGTTCCTGGATGGGAAGCCAAGTTTAGGTTAACCTTTAGCATCTCTATACTTCGGGATCCTATGAGGTCACACACTTTGGGTCTTTACTATTCTAAGTAAAGAAACTATAGACTAGGTCTATGCTAAGTATGTCAAAATTGTTAGATGAATTATTAATAGGTTGGACCAGATTAATAATTAAAAGGATTAAAAGAGGAGTTGGCAAAATTGCAACTGTCGGAGAAAGGGAATTTTTCCTATTGTGAGTGGGCCCTGAGAACATGGGTTGTTCACGAGTGGCACATGGCCAAATCATGCTACTGGGCTGCAGGCCAGTAAGCGCTTCTAGGAAAAGCTTATGTGGGCCTGTAGTGCAGGTTCGCCAGCAAGCCTATAAGCGAGGCATGCGTGAAGTCCCACAAGGCCTCACTTGTGGGACAAGGGAAGCCCACACGAATAGCCCACTGAAGTGGGCTTTGCCTGCAGGTTTAACCAAGTGGAGATGGGGCTCTGCACGGTAACCCTTGTGGGATGGGGATATTACCCTTCCCACATTGGTAAATGAGGGGAGCATTTTCCTACCCTCCCACTACATATAGTGGTCTCCTCCTCCTTTCTATCACTTCAGCTTAGCCTTTCTCCCTGAGTTTGACATCTTTTCTTAGCGAGCGTTTTGCAAGATCCTCCATGTATTTCTCCAAAGTCGCAAGAATTCTTTAGAAGGTTCTTTCTTTTGAAGTGAGCCTTCTTAGTTAATATTTTTGGGTTGGTCTTGAAACAATCTAGTAGCTGCTGGCTACCAACGGGTTCTTCCTCAATGGAGGTTTTGGTCGATGACGATTCGTGTGGATAAATCATAGAGGTTATCCTAGATTGGAAGCTAGTGCTAATGGAGTCCTGCGGAGCTACTCTAAGGGAACGCCACACTAAGGGAAAGGCACACATCAACTGGTAATGCTCTTAACTTAGATGATAAGTTTCTTTTAATAATTTTATAAAATTGATAGCATCTATGCAACATTTCAACTTAGATTATATCTGTCATGGAATGCTTAGGAGATCTTTAAGGTTAATTTTAAGTTTTGATTGAAACTTTGCATGTTCAATTAATGTCTTGATTAACCAGCAGTGGTATCAGAGCCTACCTTATGCTATGCTAAATTCACTATAATATGTTGAAATTGATATTTTCTATGAATTGATTAAAGTATTCAATACATGACTTATGTTTCATATCATGTTACAGAAAATGATGTGATAACTAGATTAAGGTTTTGCTCAAACTTAGTCTAGGTGATTATCATATAAATTAGCAATGTTTTACCACATGTGTGAATGCTTTAATTGAGGGTCGCCCCGTAGTTCACTCAATTAAAGAACACAATCTTTATATTATAGTTCTCCATGGTAAAATAAACTAAAGTGCTAGTGGTTATTTTGGCAAGGATTGGACTTGGCTGCTCATTCACTTTAAGGGAGCCTCTCCTACCTAGAAATCTCCATTTGTGTTAGGTTTAAGTATAACCAAGGGACTTTTATGACTTAGTTGATTTCTAGTATGGGAATTGGATTCCGCATATGGTTTTACAAATGTGGTTTAAGTTCTTAAATTAAAACTTATAGATATAGGTGTAGGAACTTAAATATGAACCTTATTTGTTTTGCTGCTATGTGGAGTCTTGCCGTAATAGAATGATTATGACATTCCAGTCTTGAGCATGTTCCCTTAGATTAATAATTCTAAATAGCTTGAAATTATTATTATCATAATCATATCCATCGTATACAACCTAGACTAGGGCCAGACCAGAGGCACCAATGAAATACCTACAACACTATTAAGGTGGTAGATTGTCTTCCCGTCATAAGTCATGATACCTACCTTATTAATGGATGTAAGGACATGTACAACATGGTTTCCCTTAACATGTGTTTGGTCATGAGACAAGATGGGGTCAATCCTTAACCAAAATGAGCTAGTTTTCCATATCATTCAGACTGATGCCAGATTGGAGACATATTTGAGGAGTCATACAATCGGATATGCACATCTTGAGAAAGAGAATTGAAATGGATTAGCAATTTCATGGGATGAAAATGGATGAGTTTGAATCATGATTGTCTTATTATGGCTTGACCTGTTATAGCGGGGTTCATAATGAGTCACTATGGATGTTACCTACTAAGGAAAATTGGTTGGACCCACTTTCTCGGATTTAAATAGAAGGGGATATTTGAATGTCAAGAAAATAATAGGAATTATGTGTTTAATTAAAGACCTTATAGTAAGTGCGTGTAAATATACTAATGTCTAAATAAATTCTATCTTATATCTAGGTCCAATATGATAACGAAAATACTCGCATTGATGTCGGTCCTCTTGTTGAAATGAAATATGACACTTACAACTTCAATGAGTGGTTTGACACTATTAGAGGAACTCTTCAAAACTACTACCTGGATTACGTTCTGATTGATCCAAGTCCCAAACATCCCAGCAGGAATGCTTTTGCATGTGAGATGAATGATTATGAGGACATAAGGGAAACTATGAGTTTGCTGGAAAACTCATGTTATACCACATGCTCCCAAAGTACGCACATGTGTACAAAGGGTTAGATCTTGTAACCATTATTCGTTGTCTCAAGTTGGTGGAATGTTTAGAAGATAAACCATTTTACAGTAAGTTGCAGGGAGGCACCTCAGTAGTAGAGTTAGTTATAAGCATCTATGACAACTCGGAGAAATTGAGAGAGTTGGAGTTGAGTAAAGTGAGTAGTCTTTGAGGGAAATGATATTGAGGGCATTGCCCAATAAATATGATTCCTTTAGGAAGATGATTAAGGAGTGTTCTCCCAACTATACCTTGACCCAACTTAAGGGCATGCTCAAGATTTATGAGATTGAGTTTAGAAATAAATTCAAAGAGCAAGTGAATGCTAAGGACCTTAAGTTGAAGAAACTTAAAGGTTTAGAAGTCAGGAGAAAGCTCATGAAGAAGTTAGAGTTGAAGAGGGAAAATGTTTCTCTTGTATAAAGCTCATTGGTTGATGAAACTAGTGGCTCGAATTTTTAGAGGTATGTTCATGATAAAGTGTCTCTCTACATTTCTCTATGAGTTTACATGGGTAGGATACTGGTTGTGATACTCATATTAATACTTCTGTGCAGGGGTTACGGAACAGGATGAGGTTTAAAGAGGAAAATGGACCTAAGAGTTGGAAATGGAGCACGGGTTGCTGCAACAACTGTAGGGACATATATCTTTTGTTTGCCTAATGGTCGTATTTTAGTTTTGAACAATTGCTATTATAAACCTACTATCACTAAGAATATTATTTATGTTGCCCGTTTAACAATAAAGGGATTGGAGATTTTATTTTCTAATAATAGTTGTCTAATTCGAAGTGATAATTTTCTTTATGCTTGTGGATTATATGTTGATGGAATTTATGTTCTAGATACTAAAATTGAAATTCTAAATATGAAAATTGTTAAGAAATCAAGATTACGTCATTGTCATCTAGGCCATATAAATGAGACTCGCTTAACTAAGTTACACAAATGTGGTGACTTGGGCCCAATGGAATGGGAATCCTATGGGGGCATGCAAACCTTGTTTAAAGGGAAAGATGATAAAGAAACCTTTTAAAGGAAAGGGTCAACTTACCACTAGTACCTTGGAAATAATACATTTCGATGTATGTGGTCCAATGAGTGTTAAGATCCATAAGGGTTTCTTATACTTCATAACCTTTATTGATGATTACTCGTGATATGGTTATCTGTACCTAATGAGGCACACGTTTGAAAGTTTTGAGAAATTCAAAGAGTTCAAAACCAAAGTAGAGAAACAACTTGGGAAAAGTATCAAGACCCTTCGATCTAATCGAGGTGGTGAATACTAAAGCCAAGAGTTCCATGATTATCTAGGGGATAATGGTATTTTATCCCAGTGGACACCTCTTTATACACCCCAACATAATGGAGTGTCGGAAAGGAGAAATCAAACCCTACTCGATATGGTTCGATCCATGATGAGCCAAGAAAATTTTAGTAGATCCTTTTGGGGTTATGCACTAGAGAGCATGGTTTATATTCTAAACAGAGTACCCTCAAATTAGTTAATCAAACACCATACAAATTTTGGTTTGGTAAGAAACCAGCTCTTTCTCACCTGAGAGTTTGTAGATATCTTGCTTATGTAAAGAGAAAAAGTTCTACATAAGTTGGTTGCTAAGTCTGATAGGTGTTTATTTATGGGTTACCCTAAGGAGACTATGGGTTACACCTTTTATGATCCCAAGGAACAAATGGTACTTATTTCTAGAAATTATCAATTCCTTGAGAAGGAGAATAAACTTGCGAAAGCTAATGGGAGCAATCTTGAGTGAGGCACTCAAGAAGATCAAACAAAGAATCAACTGATTTTTCCTACACCTATTACACAAGAAAATGTAAGCATGGAACAACCTATTATATCACCAACATTGTGTAGGTTAGGTCAGGCTCCAATCGCTCCTTATAGATACAATTTTCTCATCACTGATGATAAACATCTATTCCTTATGGAAAATGATGAGCCCAAGACACATAAGGAGATAATTGAAGGCTCAGTCTAACAAATGGTTTATAGCCATGAGGTCAGAGATGGAATCCATGTACGAAAATCAAGTTTGGAACTTGGTTGATGCACTAAGTGAGATTAAGCCCTCAAGAAGAAAATTGACATGGACGGTAATGTAATTACCTATAAAGCAAGGTTGGTTATAAAATGTTACAATAAAAAAGAAGGTATTGACTATGATGAAAACTTTTCACTGGTGGCCATACTAAAGTCTATCAGAATATTCCTTGCCATCGCACCTCATTACTATTTTGAGATCTAGCAGATGAATGTGAAAACAACATTCCTTAACGGGAATCTGGATAGGGACGTGTATATGGCACAACTTGAGGGTTTTACATCCAAGGATGGCTCAAAGATATACAAGTTTCAGAAATCGATTTACGGACTTAAGCTAGCATCAAGGAGTTGGAATATTAGGTTTGACGAGACAATCCTAGAAATTGGTTTTATGTCAAATGCTAATGAGCCTTATGTATATAAGAAGGATAGTGGGAGTACGATAATTTTCCTTGTAATATATGTCGATGACATATTACTTATAGGAAATGATGTTCCTTTTCTTCAGATAGTGAAGTCATGGTTGTCAAAGAAGTTCTCCATGAAAGACCTTGGAGAAGCAACTTTTATACTTGGTATAAAGATCTTCTGAGATAGATCTTGAAGATTGCTAGGTCTTTCGCAAAGTACATACATAAATAAGGTTTTGGCTAGATTTTACCTTCAGCATTCAAGAAAGGGTTATCACCCAATGTCTTAAGGGATTAACCTTTCTAAATCTGAGTGTCCGAGAACACAAGAGGAGAGACTACACATGAATGGAATACCCTATTCCTCAGTGATAGGATCCATCATGTATGCTATGGTATGCACTCGGCCTAATGTCTCACATGTATTGAGCATCATGAGCAAATTTCAATCTGACCCAGGTGAGAAGAATTGGATGGTCGTTAAAACTATCCGTAAGTACTTACGTAGGACTAAGGATATGTTTTTGGTATATGGAGAAGGTGATCTCTCTATGAAGGGATACACTGATGTGAGTTTTCACTCTGATAAGGATGATAACAAGTCCTAGTGAGGATATGTGTTTATGTTAAATGGATGGGTAATAGTTTGGAAAAGTTTCAAATTGGATATGATTGCAGATTCAACCACTGAATTTGAGTATATAGCTGCTTCAGAAGTAGCTAAACAAGCTATCTGGTTAAAGGGATTTATTGGTGATCTCGATGTGGTTTCTAGCATTGTAAATCCAATGGCAGTCTACTACGATAACAATGGGGCTATTGCTCAGGCAAAGGAGCCATGGTCTCATCAGAGAAACAGACATGTACTTAGAAAATACCATCTCATTCAAGAGATTGTAAATATAAAAGATATTAGCTTAGAATACATCCCAACAAATTAAAATCTAGCAGATGGGCTAACAAAGCCATTGACTCAAGTTAAGCATGACCAACATGTTAATGAGTATGACATGAAGCACATGCGCAACTGGCTCTAGTGCAGTTGGGAGATTGTTAGACATGATGTATGCCCTAGAGGCAATTAGGGTGATATATCTTAATTAGTTATAATGTACAAATAATTTTAGATTATTACTATTAATAATAAAGGCATCTTTGTTATTTATCAGTGTTTGTTTAATTTATGTATCTCGCAGGTATCATATATATGTGATATTATATATTCGCATTGATAAGACAAAGTTCGTGACTACTTCATAGCATAAAAGTACAAGGACATAGTGGGAGCTATGAGGTGTGAGAACTACACATACGTATTATAATGAATAGTCTAAATGTTCCTAGTCATGTTTCGTCAAGATTAGACACCAATGAAGCAGATAAACTAGCATGTGTAGGCTTATTCCTTGGATTAGATCCAAGCAGCCAATCTCATAAGCTTAATGCTGTACCTTGAATTAACACATGAATGTATTCAAGTAATACATTGGAGACCGCTATAAGACAGACACTTGGAAATAACTATATCCATGTATTGGTGTCATGTCTAATTGTAGTAGCAGTACAAGTATCCTCAGACCTGAGATACTAGTTACCTTATCTAGGAGTTACTATACTTTGGGTCATACTTATTCATACCCTTGTGATTAGGATGATATGGGTGATTATGGGTATAGTGCTGATCACATGTTGGTAAGCCGAGTAGTCAAGATGGGATCCATCATTCCTGATATAGTGATATAATGAGAGATGTACCTTAGCACCTCTAAGAGACACACTCATAAACCTTTAATCAGAGTATAAGATTAATAGAATGGGTTTCTAGTCAATCTTGATACATTATGGTGAGTGATGTTCATCATGAATAAGTCTAATTTCAGGAAAGCCACAGGTATTATATGAGCTAACACTTAACCCGAGCTTAATAAACTAGATGGTACTTAACCTGATGGAAGGAGTGTATTGTATTGGTTACTATTGCAGAACCGGATGAAATCACATGCACGTGACGTTCCAAGTATCAAAGGATCATACACCTTTGCTAGAAAATTCCATTTGATCATCTAGAGTTATAGGGTTCCATATCGGTTAGGAACAGTGAGCCTAAAGGTTCCCGGAAGGGAAGCTAAGTTTAGGTTAACCTCTAAAGGCTCTAC
The DNA here is from genome assembly GCA_949673415.1 of Euphorbia schlechtendalii. NCBI lineage: Eukaryota > Viridiplantae > Streptophyta > Magnoliopsida > Malpighiales > Euphorbiaceae > Euphorbia > Euphorbia schlechtendalii. The sequence continues at coordinate 8,678 of CATIWQ010011537.1, forward strand.
ACTTCGGGAACCTATGAGGTCACACACTTAGGGTCTTTACTGGACTAAGTAGAGAACCTATAGATTAGGTCTATGCCAAGAATATTAAGTATGTCAAAATCGTTAGATGAATTATTAATTGGTTGGACTAGATTAATAATTAAAAGGATTAAAAGAGGAGTTGGGAAAATTGCACGGGGAGGAATAAGGGAATTTTTCATGTTGTGAGTTGGCTCCACGAACATGAGTTGTTCGCAAGTGGTGCCCACGTGGCTACTTCGCAAGCATTAAAATGCTCTCAGACCGCTAGCATGCGTTAGCAAATGGCCAACGCATGCTAGTGGGCTGCAAGCACTGCTGGGCAATGCTTGCGTGGGCTTGCAATGCATGCCCACTAGCAAGGCCACAAGAGAGGTCTGCGGGTAGTCCCACAAGGCCTTGCTTGTGGGATAAGGGAAGCTAAAATGGTCTTCCCTAAGAGGCCATGCATAGCTTACCTAAGTGGGCTGTGCACCCGAGTTAACCCCTGCGCTGATGGGGCTCCGCACAGTAACCCATGTAGGATGGGGATATTTCCCATCCCACATTGGTAAATGAGGGGAACATTTTACTTTTCTCCCACTATATACAATGGCCCACTCCTCCTCCTTTCAATAACTTCAGCTTAGCCTTTCTCTTTGAGTTTGGCATCTTTTCTTCGCATGCTTTTTGCGAGATCCTCCAAGAGTTACTCCAACATCACAAGAATTCTTTAAAAAGTTTTTTTCTTTTGAAGTGAGCCTTCTTAGTTAATATTTTCGGGGTTGGTGTTTGAGCGGTCTAGCAGCTACTGTCGACCAATGGGTTCTTCCTTAACGGAGGTTTTGGTAGGTGAAGATCCATGTGGATCAATCATAGAGGCTATCTTAGACTGGAAGCTAGTGCTAACAAAGTTCTACTGAGCTACTCTGAGGGAACGCCGCACCAAGGGAAAGGTACACATCAACTGGTAATGCTCTTAACTTAGATGCTGGGTTTCTTTTAACAAGTTTTATGAACTTGATAACATCTATGGAACGTTTCAACTTAGATTATATCAATCATGACATGCTTAGGAGATCTTTTAGGTTAATTTTAAGTTTTGAAATTCCGTGTATGTACAATCAAGACAGTAGTTGAACATGCAAACTTCCAAGGTGAAATTTCAAAACATAAAATTAACCTAAAAGATCTCCTAAGCATGCCATGATTGATATAATCTAAGTTGAAATGTTCCATAGATGCTATCAGGTTTATAAAAATTATTAAAAGAAACCTAAAATCTAAGTTAAGAACATTACTAGTTGATGCGTGCCTTTCCCTTGGTGCAGCGTTCCCTTAGAGTAATTTGGTAGAACTCCATTACCATTAGCTTCCAATCTAGGACAGCCTCTACGATTGATCCACATGGATCATTACCAACCAAAACCTGCGCGGAGAAAGAACCTATTAGTAGATAGCTATTGCTATATTTCTTGAAGACCAATCGAAAAATATTAACTGAGAAGACCAACCTTCTAAAGGATTCTTGCGACGTTGGAGAAAATCGTGGACTATCTCATAAAAAGCTTGCAAAGAAAAGATGTCGAACTCAGAGAGAAAGGTTGAGCTGAAGTACTGAATAAAGGGGAAGGGGGCAGCTATATATAGGAAGAAGGGGAGCTAAGATCTTGCGTGCGTCACTAGGATCCGAGGGCTGACCCATGCACAGCCTGCATAAGCAGGCTATGTGGTAACCGTGTAAGGTAAGCCCTTGCGGGTTCTCTCACAAGCCCAACTTGCGGGTTGCATTAGCATGTGCTGGCCTAGCCTGTGCACGCTAGTGGCCTACCATCATTTTTACTTATAGGGCAGCTATGCAGGCCCCACCTCAAACAACCTGTGTTCGTTAGTGCCCACTCGTAACAGGAAAAATTCCCCTGCTTCGCTCTATGCAATTTTTCCCAAATTCTCCTTTAATTCTTTTAATTATCAATCTAGTCCAACCAATTAACAATTCATCCAACGAATTAGAAAACCTTAATATTCTCAGAATACACCCAATCTATAGGTTCTTTACTTAGTCCGGTAATGACCCAAAGTATGTGACCTCATAGAATCCTAAAGTATAGAGCCACTAGAGGTTAACCTAAACTTGTCTTTCTATCTAACAACATTTAGGCTTAGTGTTCCATCCTTGTTAACATGCTGGTTATGCTTAACCTGAGTCAATATAGCTTTGTCAGCCCATCCGTTAGATTCTGGTCCATTGGGATGTATTCTAAACTAATATCCTTTCTAGCTACTATCCCTTGAATGAGATAGTATTTTCTAAGTACATGTCTATTTCTTTGACGAGACCATGGTTCCTTTACTTGAGCAATAACCCCATTGTTATCGCAATAGATTGCTATTAGATTTACAATGCTAGACACCACACTGAGATCACCAATAAATCCCTTAAGCCATACAGCTTTCTTAGATGCTTCCAAAGTAGCTATATACTCAGATTCAGTGGTTGAATAGGCAGTTGTATTCTGTTTGAAACTTTTCTAAACAATTGCCCCTCCATTTAACATAAACAAATATCCTGATTAGAACTTGTAATCATCCCTGCGAGACTGGAAACTTGCGTTAGTGTATCCCTTCACAAAGAGATCACCTTCTCCATATACCAAAAACATATCCGTAGTCTTACGTAAATACTTAAGGATAGTTTTAACAGTCATCAAGTGCTTCTCACTTGGATATGATTGAAATCTAATCATGATGCTCAATGTGTGTGAGATGTTAGACCTAGTGCTTACCATAGTGTACATAATGGATCCTATCACAGAGGCATAGGGTATTCCATTCATGCGCAGTCGCTCCTCTTGTGTTCTCGGACACTTAGATTTAGAAAGGTTAATCCCGTGAGACATTGCGAGATAACCCTTTCTTGACTGCTCAAGGTTAAATCTAGCCAAAACCTTTTCTGTATATGTACTTTGAGAAAGACCTAGCAGCCTTCCAGATCTATCTTGATAGATCTTTATACCAACTATAAAAGCTGCTTCTCCAAGGTCTGTCGTGGAGAACTTCTTTGACAACCATGACTTCACTATTTAAAGAAAAGGAACATCGTTTTCTATTATGTCATCGAAATATAATACAAAGAAAATGATCACACTCTAACTAGCCTTCTTACATACACAAAGCTCATTAGCATTTTAGAGAAAACCAATTTCTCATATTATCTCGTCAAACCTAATATTCCAACTCCTTGAAGCTTACTTAAGTCCGTGAATCGACTTTTGGAACTCGCATACCATCGAACCATCCTTGGATGTTAAACCCTTGGGTCTTGTCATATATACATCCCTATCTAGATTCTCATTAAGGAATGCTATTTTCACATCCATCTGCCAGATCTCATAATCGTAATGAGCGGCAATGGTAATGAGTATTCTGATAGACTTTAGCATGACTACCAGTGAAAAGGTTTCATCATAGACAATACTTTCTTTTATACTGTAACCTTTTGCAACCAACCTTTCTTTATAGGTAAATACATTATTGTCCATGTCAGTTTTCTTCTTGAAAACCCACTTGCATCCTATGGGCTTAACGTCAACCAAGTTTTGAACTTGATTCTCGTACATGGAGTCCATCTCTAACTCATGGTAGTAATCCATTTATCAAAATTTGAGCCTTCAATTATCTCCTTGTAAGTCTTGGGCTCATGATTTTCCAAAAGGAAGAGATGTTTATCATCAGTGATGAGAAAACCGTATCGCTAGGGAGCAATTGGAGCCTGACCTGACCTATGCATTGTCGTGTTATAATAGGATGTTCCATGCTTACACTTTCTTATGTAATAGGTGTAGGAAAAATTAGTTGTTTGTTTGTTTGATATTCTTGAGTGCGTAACTCAAGATTGCTCCCACTAGCTTTTGCAAGTGTATGCTCCTTCTCTAGGAATTGAGCATTTCTAGAAACAAGTACCATTTGTTCCTTGAAATCATAAAAGGTATAACCCATTATCTTCTTAGGGTAACCTACAAATAAACACCTATCAGACTTAACACCCAGCATATGCGAACTTATCCTCTTTAAATAAGCTGGAAATCCCCAAACTCTCAAGTGAGAAAGAGCTGGTTTCTTACCATACCACAATTTGTATGGTGTTTGATCAACTCTCAAGTGAGGGTACTCTAATTAGAATATAAACTGCGCTCTTAAGTGCATAACCCTAAAAGGATTTGCTGAGTTCTACTTAGCTCATCATGGATCAAACCATATCGAGTAGGGTTCAATTCCTCCTTTCTAACACTCCATTGTGTTGTGGTGTATAGGGAGGGTGTCCATTGGGATAAAATACCATTATCCCTTAGATAATCCTAAAACTCTTGGCTTAAGTATTCACTGCCTTGATCAGATAGAATGGTTTTGATACTTTTCCTAATCTATTTCTCTACTTCGATTTTGAATTCTTTGAATTTCTCAAAACTTTCAGATGTGTAACTCATTAGGTACAGATAACCATATCAAGAGAAATGGTCAGTAAAGATTATGAAATAGATAAAACCCTCATGTGTTTAACATTCATTGGACCACATACATCAGAATGTATTATTTCCAAAGTAGTAGCGACGCTGACCCTTTCCTTTGAAAGGTTTCTTAGTCATCTCTCCCTTTAAACAAGGTTCGCACACACCATAGGATTCCCATTCCACTGGGCCCAAGTCACCACATTTGTGTAACTTAGTTAAGCGAGTCTCATTTATATGGCCTGGACGATAATACCATAAGTAATTTCTCATTATCTAATCTCAATTTCTTAACAATGTTCATATTTAGAATTTCAGTTTTAGTATCTAGAATATAAATACCATCAATAGATAATCCACAAGCATAAAGAACATTATCACGTCGAATTTGAAAATTATTATTGGAAAATAAAATCTCAAATCCCTTTGTTGCTAAAAGTATAAAAGAAATAATATTCTTAGTGACAACATGAATTTAATAGCAATTGTTCAAAACTAAAACTAGGCCACTAGGTAAACGAAGTCTATATGTCCCTACAGTTATTGCAGCAACCTGTGTCCATTTCCAACTCTTAGGTCCATATCCTTCTTTGTAAGCCTCCAATTGTTCTGTAACCCCTGTATAGAAGTACAAATATGAGTACCACAATGAGTATCCAATACCCATGTAGACTCATAAGGAATTGTAGAGAAACTCTATAGTATGAACATACCTCTAGAAATTTGAGCCACAGCTTTCACCATCCGATGAGCTTGTTCCAAGAGAAATATTTTCCCTCTTCAACTCTAACTTCTTCATGAGCTTTCTCTTGACTTTTAAACCTTTAAGTTTCTTCAACTTAAGGTCCTCAGTAGACATGTTCACGAGCCCCGTGAGCCAGCTTAAACGGACCGAGCTTGGACACTCATTTTTTTTAAAAGCCCGGCCCGAACCCGAGCCTGTCAAAGCCTGAAAATTTAAGGGCTGGGCTTGGTTTTTATATAAATACCCATGCTCGGTACAAGCCCAACCCAATGAATAATTTTATTTGTTTATTATATATTTATACATTAAATTTATAATTATTTTAAGAATTTATATTTTATTCTATTAAATTTGTATACTTGATCACAATAAATGTTACTAAATATTAGAGACTTTAAGTAAATAAAGCAATTAGATTAAAAATTTAAGATATTTTGGCTTATTTTATATTTTTTCTATTTAATTTAAATAAAAAATTTATAACAAAAAAATATCCATGGGCTTGGACCGGGCTTGGAAATTACCTTGTAAACCCGGACCGGCCCGAAGTTCTAAAGTATGGGCTTGGAATAGCGTTTTTTTGTAAAAAGCCCACCAAGCCCGACCCGAACCCGGCCGGCCGCTCGACGAACAGGTCTAGTCCCTAGCATTCACTTGCTCTTTGAGTTCATTTCTAAACTCAATCTCATAAATCTTGAGCAAGTCCATAAGGTTGGTCATGGTACAGTCAGGAGAACACTTCTTAAATATCTTCTTGAAGGAATCATATATATTGGGCAATGCCCTCAGTATCATTTCCTTCAAAGACTGGTAACTATAGTCAACTCCCAACTCTCTCATTTTCTCCGAGTTGTCATATACGTTTATAACCAACTCTACTACTGAGGCGTCTCCCTACAACTTACTGTGGAATAGTTTATCTTCTAAACTTTCCACTGACTTGAGACGATGAATCATGGTTGGGAGATCAAACCTTGTGTACATGCCTGCATACTTTGGGAGCATGTGATCTAACATGAGTTATGAAACAAACTCATGGTTTCCCTTATGCTCCCCATAATCGTTCATCTCATATGCAAAAGTATTCTTGCTAGGATGTTTGATAAGTGTATAATTACACTTATTAACTTGATAATTTTACTTATAAAACAATGTGGTTGAGAGTCATTTTATACTTCATATAAAAGATTTCACATGGTATGTAGTTGTTTTTAATGCAAGTCAGAAACTAGGTGCATCTTGGGAGTGAAATGATTAAAGATGGAATTTTATGCAAAAAAAGTGATAAAGGTGCAAAAAGATGCGTGGAATGCAAGGAATTAGCTTAGGATCGAAGTTGTTAAAGATTGGTAAAGTTGCTAAGAAGAATCATGAAGAAAAGCATAAGTCATGACCATGTCACGATCATGATTCGTACTCGCGATTAGCTAAGTCACGCTCATGACTATCTATCACAATCACGACATGTATGTCACGCTTGCGAATCGTGACGGATTTGATAAACTCTTCTCAACTTCCAACCACCGGATAAGAACAATCAAGTGCCATTTACTGCCATCAACTGTCAAACAAAAAGACACCTTTTGGAGATAATGCATCCACGAAAAGGTGCCTTTCCATTGAAGATAAGGATGAAATCTTGCATCCAATCACATGAAGAGGATGCAGCCCTTCACCAATGGACATGACTATTTGTTTGGATAAATGCAACCTTTCACACTCTATAAATAGAGGTTCAAATAAACAATATCACGCATAGCATGGTATGGAAGGCGTCGATGGTGCCATATAGACGGTAACAATAGATAGAGAGTGAAAATTACATATATTTGCTAGTTCAAAGTGTTAGAGAGAAAAATGTATAAGTGATTCGATTCTTATTTCAATCACTAGATTTCATCACAAATTTAAGTAATGGTTGTATGAGTGTAATTGCAAAGAACTTATCAATAAAAGTTTCTGTTCTTCAACATTCATTTATTCGATATTCACAAAGAATAGCATCCTAAAGGATGTTCTGTACGAGTCAAGACCGATTTCAAAGTAGATGCAGGAATTGCAGGAACTGACTACTACCATTAAAGAGTGGATACAGTTTCAGCAACTTTAGCTTTAACTTACATACCTTACAACTTTACTTATTTTTCCACTTATACTTTCTAATTCGAAGTTTATGATATGTCTATGTGTCATAACGCGAATTTCATCTTGCGTCACTTATATTAATAAAGTTATATTCTTTCAAGTTGACTTTAAGAGTAGTTTCAGGATTAACAAGATTGTATATAATCACTAGATCGGTGATTTTAACGCTGTTTAGTGAGCCAACATTTTTGGAGTGGTAACTTGCTAAATATGGCTATGTGAGAGAGAAACCCATACTAAGCATAGTATTATTGTTGTCCATGTTTTTATAAGTGTCATAATTTGTTTACCCTAGATTTAGAAAAGTCATTTCATGTGTTGCTCTGTGGTGAATTATAGGATATTTAGGCATCTAGAACTGAGTTTGTAGAAGTTATCTAGTGCATAAAACATTAATGAATACTTTGCATATTTTACTCCACTATACTTGTTCTTAGGGAATATCTATTTGCTTTACCTCTAATCTGTTCATCTATCCATTCGTCTATTTACCATTCAAAACCTTCAATTTATTTTATTTTCTTTTGTTCTGTAACTCTAATTGATCATTAGAATCGAATTCCTTCCCTATGGGATCGATATCTTTTAAATCTACATCGCAACTGCATACTTGCAGTTATCATCATTATTCTATTTGATAAGAGATACCGACAATACCTATTCATATTTAAAACTTTTATATTATCAGTAGAAAAGTGGTGAACAAGTTTTTAGCAATGTTGCCAGGGAAGGCAAGTGCGTTCTAGAGATCAAATTACCGGAGAACTAGCAATTATATATATGTGTCAAGTTAGATTTCATCTATGAATATGAAGTCAAGGAGTTGGGAAACTCCATTGGCACTTAAATCTCTTATCTTTTCCAATATATATATAGCAGTATATTTTTATTTTTATTTTATATTTGTGTGTGTTTTTAAGTTAGTGTTGTTTTAAAATAATAAGAAAAGTGAATTGTTTTTGGATTTTAAACATTTCATGCTCGTGAATAGAGTTGTCAAAACATTCTATTTCTGTCTAAGTAAAAGTCACGATCGCGACATGTGCGATTTCATAGCAGTTATTGTTGTAATGGCTCTATTTCTAATGGTTATATTGGAAATATATCCATTGAAAAAGTAACATACCCTATTCCCTATATATATGCAATTATTTTCCTAGATGGTTTTCACAAATCAATCACTCTTTTACTCAACTACTATCTCTTGCAAAGCAAATTTTCTCTGTTTTTCCCAAAATCAAAACACAAACCTTTCTTTCAAATTCTTGAATTAAGTTTCAATGGCTCTAAAGAAATCAGTAGCAACCAAGGGAAAGAACAAATTGGTCAACCAACAAACCAAGTATGGATGCCCTTTTTCGATCTATGGTGAAGAGGAAGTTGAGAGATACATAAGGATGAAGAACTTTGATTTCCAGGGTACACTATCCTACTTTTGCAATAGATGCTAGAATACATGTGGAAGTAAAGGAATACTTCTCGCTATTTGGGTTAGAATGCTTTGTGAATATGTATTTGCCATTTAATGAGGAATGGGTCCTCGAATTTTTGGTTATTGTTACGAAGGATGGGAATTTTCCCAAAAGGAAATTTAGGAATGAAGGGAATGAGTATAAGTTCAATTTAATATATTTAATTAAGTGGTTTAGACCATTATGATTTAGTGAGTGTATGGACTGAGTTAACGGGATTGGATCGATATGATGTCAAAAACTCATCCAACAAGAACATTCAGAGTAACAGCTTTCTTTACCTTCACAAGTTTATCTCTCAAAGTCATTTCTTCCGATATGAGACTACCAAAGTATCAATGAAAGATTTAGTTATATTGGTGTGCACCATTTCGTAATTAAGGAAAAAGGTTTCGACGTACATGTTGGAATCCATCACTAGTCTTACTACACATGAAAAGGCTAAAGTTGGAGGTGTGAATACAATTTGCGGAGTTATTTTAGGAGTGAAGAACCAACTTCCATACCAATATAGTCCTAGAGAGAAATTTAACTTTATGGGAGGAGTATACATGAAGAGAGTGGGAATAGTTAAGGAAGAGGAAGGGAAATTTACGTTTTTACCGTATGGAGTAAGGGTTAGAAAGTTAATACCGACAGAAGGATCTACTTCTCGAGAGAACCAATAAGATGAAGGCATTGAAGAAGTTCAAATTGAAAGTGGTGAAACGAGACAAACCTCTAGGAGTACACATGCTAATGAAGATACTATGAGAGGGAAATTCGTGAAAGATGTCGATCAAGCATGCCTTGATATAGCCTCCATACAACAAGATGTTCATCAACTCATAAAATCCAACATTTCTTTGAATCACAAGTTGAATTTGTACTTCAAGAAGCAGAATTTTAATATCTCACCGAGTCCTCCATATTCAAGTTCGGAAGAAAGAAAATAACTAGGTTCAAATTTCTTTTTACTTTCTTTTCGTATTTCTTTATGTGTGTTTTTCATTTCTAGTTAAATCTCTCACAATGAGGACATTGTGTTCTCTAGTGCGGGGGGGCATTTGTATAAAATCCTAAAAATAAAAAAAATCAAATAAAATTAAAAATTGAAGAATGAAATTTTTTTTGATTTTGTGTTGTTTAAACTTTATCCATACCTATACTATACTAACATATGTTCCAAGTTTGTTGTGAGTGTTTGGTATTACAAGTTTGATGTTGGCGCATATTTCGAACAAAATTTTTGTTTCGATTATGAGCGCACGTTGAGAATGTGACCACTTTAGAAGATTGGCACATCATTTAGTATTTGGCGAGGATGAGTGGTGAGTAACATTCAATAGCAACATTCCAAGTAAGTTTTGATATAATTTCAATGCAACATGAATTAGTATAAGTTATATAGTTTTATTTTAATGCTATAGATAAGTTTTGAGTGGAGTAATATCTAGTAGTGTTCTTACTATGAGTTTTATATGCTATTCTTGAATACATCCTATATGTATTGAGTGTGTCTAAAGTGTAGGGAAACTATAGCCATAATACTTTGAAAGTGATCTATAAAGGATGAGGGTATTAAGAGAGAAAAATCAAAAGAAAGAGAGGATAACCAATGAGTTATGCAAAAGGTGAGGAATGGTAC
>CATIWQ010011548.1:0-16906 GCA_949673415.1 Euphorbia schlechtendalii
GGTATAATAAATATTATACCCGAAATCGGTGGTTTTTTTATATCACGTATTTTGAAAAACCAAAACTTAAATTCAAGTTTTTTGAAAAATCAAAACTTAAAATGTGAGATTTATAAAATTACACCATGGCATGACATAAAATTATTTTGATTTTTTCCGCTATTTCCATAAAAACCCCATCAAGTTAATGTAATTGAATAATCTATATAACTCTAAGAAATTAATTTAATTAATTGTATAATATAATTTATTTTATATTATTCATTAATTTAAATTAAGGTGATTAAATTGTATTTACACATGGTACTTATTTAATCTATAATTAAATAAATTCATATGTCAAATAATTTAATTGAATAAATTTAATCATAAAGTATTGCATACTAAAATTGTTAATTGATTAAATTTAGTTAATTAAATTAATTTGTAGCATGACAATTTGATTAAATTGCAATCTTTATTTTATCTAGGAGTTAATTTGTAAATTATGAAAGTTGACAATCAAATTTGTTTAAGGATTAAATCATTAAGTTTAATTATTTAACATAAAAAGTTAATAAAATAAGTCCAACCCTAATTAATTAATTGGAGTATAAATAAACAAAAATAAAAACAATTAACCTAATTTTCTAATATGCAAAACGTGGATAGCAGCCAAATTAAAAAGTTTAGCAGCCACCTTTTCATGAAGAGAACACGTTTAGGTTTTGGGATTCTATGAGTTTTCGGAGTTTTTCATCATCGTTTTTCGTCCATTCGGCTAGCACTAAACCTAGTTCGATAGGAGTTCATGTACATGATATTGGGAAGCTTTCACTTGAAAACTGTAATGACATCCGTCTCTTAAAGAGACTACCAAGTATGTTTTATATGTGAAATAAATTCCTTTTGAACCCTATCAATAGTTCTTGAGAACATACTATTCGAATTTGAGAAAATTTTAACTGGTAATTCCGTCTTCGCAGTTTTGTTTTTTTATGACAATTCCCTTCATTAATTCCTCGTTATATTTTACTAAAACTTATAATGTATTCAATATATTTTGTATTGATTAATTTACTATTTGATTGAAGGTGAAGATCATGAAATTATAAGACGTAAATTTTAACTTGGAGACTTGAAGAATAATTTTTTTTGAAAAAGACCAACGAATTTAATTATTGATTTAATTTATGTCAATATTTTACAAGAGAAAATGCTGCTTGATTTTTGCTTTTGAGTTTCCTCGGTGCGAATTGATGGGAGATTAATCATAAATGGGACTGCAACTGAAAAAGTAAGGAAGTGGGCTAATCTAAATCAAATTTCTGCACAACTCTCTGATATTCACAAGAATAATATCTATATCAATTACACACATTAATACCCATTATTGCAGCAGTCACACTCTCTCTTTCTGGCTTTATGCTTGTGTTTATTTTGGTAGGTTTTCCTTGCAGTCTCCATTTATTGTTCTTCTTACTAAAATTAATTTAAAGAAAAACCATCAACATATATGTTTTATAAACTATTCTAACTTAACTAAAAAGATTTGAATTTCCAATTTTAACTTGACCTAAAAGTTTGATCTAGTTACCACTACCTCTTGAAAGTTTAAGAAGTGCAAGTTGTGATTTAAACCTCACATACAACTAATAAAAATGTCTTATTTTCTAAAAATAAAAAATACTGGATAATATATACACTTACATGTTCAGCAATAAAAAATTACAATAATTAAATATACATTATCCTCATCAAATTCAGTCAACGATAATTTCCATACATAGATTACGCCTTACGATGTTATTAAACTCCTCAATTTATGTATTACAAGAAACCTTGTACTAATTCACCAGTTTAAATAACTTTTTTATATTACATTTATAATTTCTTGTTTCATAGATGGTGCATAGAAGAAGCGAAATATCCGTTTTATGATGAATTAGAATCCATGGATCATGCTCTTTTCCACTGCTCAAGTGCTCAGAATATTTGGTGCGATTTGTTCCGTCTTCTCGGTCTCGTGATGATTATCCCGGAATCGGGTTATGAGTTTTTGATAAGGTGACGGTCATTCTTTAAGGGGAGGACAATTCGAGAGTTCTTTACATCGTTATGGTTTTTCATAGCTTGGAATATTTGAAAACGAAGGAATAGGAGAATTTTCGAGGACGATCGAAGAAACGAAGACTTACTCTTAGCGAATTTTTATCATTATCGTTTTCTTTTTCTTTGTAATAGAGTTCCGCTGTCTTTCGACATGAGTGATATTATTGCTCATCGAACCAATTTATTTGATTGTACATAACTTTATTCTTCATCGAAGAACATTGTAATTTTTTATTTATTAATGAAAAGAGGGATGAGTGTTTTATAGGCAAGTTTTTCGCATTAACCTAGTTAGGACGAGCGTCCCGAAATTTTTACCTATCCCAACATTTTTTTGATGGTGGAACACCACCGGAGGTTTTTCAATAAAAATGTGAGAAACTGGGAATCGACTTTGAAATGAGTTTAACTAATTGAAAATATAGAATAAAAAAAAGCATACCAATTCACCATAGAAAAAAAATAAAAAAATATATATATTGTGAAGAAGAGTCACATGAAAGTATGCAAAAAAAAAAAAAAAAAACAAATCAGAAAAAGGCAGGAAAATCAGTTTCATATTTTCCGCAAAGGAATTCAACTCTACGGTCTACCTCACATTTTCTTTGCTAACCCAATTCATCAAACTTTTGCTTCGACTATATCAGGATCTAATCAAGGTCACGGGTAAGTCTCTTGATTGAAATTTTATGCATGATTTAAACTTTCAGATATTCCTTATCACTTAGGTCAATTTATTTATTTTTTACGTTACCTTATTTCTCTTAGAACAAAACCTTATATGTTATTTCAGTATATCATATTAAAATATTGAAACAAAATTGGCTGAGTTGAAAAAAAAAGTAATAACTCCTACAGTTGTACTAACACGAACCGCTCTAATATTATACTTCATATATAGTATCACATAAAAAAACAAAAAAAAAAAAAAGAACTTCTCTAATTTATGCTATACATTGAAATGGGTTCTGATTTATGTATCATCTACAACAATAGGTCAACATCCATCTCTTTTTTAGATTACCCTCTATTAACTATTTGATTAGTTGTGTTTGACATTATTTCTAATTAACTCATAATTGTCACAATATCTATAATTGAGAGTATGGGTCCAGACGATAACTTTCTCCATAATTAGACCCTCTTTTGAACCCAATTTTGGAAACAAAAACCTACAAGAACTTGCATGCACAAGAATTAAAAATAAAAATATATATATCGTTACACCACCAGAAAATAAACAGGCTAGTAGTAATAATCAATGTTTTTAAAGTCCATTTCTCACAATAGTCTTCTAGAAGCTTCTTTTTTCTGGAGAGAAAGAAGATGAAAGGAAGAACAAAACGTAACCCTTTAGACACCGAAACTTACTTTGCTATCTCGGAATGAAACGTTAGTCTGTTGTTGCTAGAAATTCAATTGTTGACCTCAAAATCAAAACGTTGTGAGCAAGAAGAAGCAATGAAACTCAGGATGGATAGCGCAACAGAAGATCAAAACCTTGTAAATAGCAATGAACATTAATCTATGGCGCTATCCCTCTTGAGCTTCATAGATTCTTCTATACTAATTTTATCTTTAAAAATTTAATTTGAAATATCTTTCTTTGAGTTAGAAGAAGATGGCGATGAGGGAAAGAAAAGGAAAAGAGATGTATTTATAGAAGAAGAGAAAGAGCAGTGGGTGTTGGGGGGATTTGCCGACAAATGTCACCTTCTACTTCAACCATATTTTATAAATCACTAATTAAGGCCTAATTTTTCCAATTTTTTATTTCATTGGTTTATCTTTTAATTTCATAAAATCTGACTTTGCCGACTACAATATTGGAATGTAGATTCTATGTATCATAATTATTTACTGCTTGTTTAGGGTCGTATAATATAAAAAATTAATTAATACTTATTAGTTATATTACCCGCACTACAAAAATTTGTGATGTGCTTTTAATTGATATAATTTTGTTCTCGGTTTAGCGAAATCGTAAAAAATACGAATTAATTATATTTAATTGTAATTTTATCCTAAATAGAATATATTAGCAATTTGTTTTATCGTATTTCTTAGTTGAAGTTATAACTGAATTACAATTCTACTAATAACAACATTTCTCTCTTAATTAAGTTGAAATTCTTAATTTAAACGATCATACCTCTTGAACCATTAATTTTTTCGAAATGATTCTTTAGAACATTTTGTTAATTTCATTTTTATCTTTAAAACAAAATCCAACTTTATATACTTTCGACAAAAATTGGTATAATTCATATTATACCAGTTTGCATTTTAGTATAATGTTCATTATACTATATTTCTTTATACCAAAAATCTGGTATAATGAACATCATACTAAATCGTAAACTCAGATAATATGTATTATATCACTTGGAAAAAATCAGGTATAAAGAAATATGATATAATGAAAATTATACCAAAATGTAAACTCGTACAATATGAATTATACCAATTTTAACTTTCAATTTTTTTGTCGAAAATATATCGAGTTAAATCTTGTTTTAAAGATAAAAATGAAACGAATAAAATATTTTAAAGAATCGTTTCGAAAAAATTAACGGTTTAAGAGATATGATCATTTTAAGGTAAGAAATTCAAATTAAATAAAAGAGAAATTTGTTGTTAATAAGGTTGAATAAAATTATAATTAAATCTAACTAGTTAGATATTCTTACAAATAATAATAATTTACCTAAATTGTTTATTTTTATTCGTATATTTGTTAAAAAAAAAAGCCCTTATTTATAATTAAGACTCGTCAATTCTATCTACTAAAAACGAATCTGAGTTTGATTTTACATCCTCGGTCCATATTGTAAACTGGGTTGCATTCTGTTGGTGGGTGTGCTAATAAAGTAGTCACATTTTTCTCGTTCTTGCTTAATTTGCTTCATCATTACTTCACCTTTATATTATTTAATCTTCATTTAAATCACTAATTATGAATGTACAGTACATTTATGATTTATGATATAGCTCTCGATCACTCAACTTCTTTTCAACATATTCTACCATATAATAAAACCATCAACATTATAATACGCATGATGCCATTTTATAAAATTATAGGCAACTTAATTGCATTAGTTGATTTGAAATTTTTAAATAATCGTAACCACTTGAATATGTTTTTTCTCTGAACTTGGTAGTAAATATCTATTGTACCTCAATTTTTATAAAATTTAGATTCCATCCCGAACTTCCTAAAAAGTTCACTAATTTGTCTTTTGTTGCTCGAATGAAAACTTATTTTAATATATGAACTTTTAGTTTTTGAGAAAAAAGTTTTCGAATCCAAGACCTTATTTTCTTGCTCCACTCACGGAAAGAAAATGATAATATGATTTTGTTTATCTACGTTTGGCTAATAGATACTTCAAACAAATTTGGAAGCAATATATTGCTTTTAGTAAAGTTTATGACGATAGTAAGAAATTGTGAAAATTAGGTTTATGACGATAGTAAGCAAACAGAATCACGAGTTTCTCCTCTTCTTCTTAATTGAAAACGTGATCTCTTCTTCAGAAAATTGAAACATGGTCTCTTCTCTTCCATTTTCTTCTTCTTCTTCTTTAGGTTTCTGATCGTCAAATTGATTGTTTGTCGCAACTCAATTGTTCCTTCGTTTGATCGGTTTTAATACTGCAAGCGATTTTGCCCTCAACCTCGTTTACATTTTTGTATTTCACATTTTTTCAATTTTTCATCTACTGTAAGCAATTACGGTAAGCAATTACGTGTTTCTAGCTTTAATCAAGTCCTTTTCTTGTTGTTAATAGGTTTGACATCCTTTTTTTTTATTTTGATTTTCTTTATGGATTTTAAATAATGAAAGAAATTGTTGCATTTATTCATTTGAAAATGTATTTTGGACCGAGAATAATAGTTTGTTTCTTGTGTTGTGATTCAAGGTTATTGTAATTTCCTTTTTCAAGGTTATTGTAATTTCCTTTTTTCAAACAGCTTGTTAATTTAATTCTGTTAGAAATGTGTTAGAATACTAGTAGATCTATGAAAATATTGTCTAATATTATTGCTAAGAGTTATATATGATTATTATATTCTAATCAAAGTTATATTTACATAATTGATGTACTTTTATTAGATATCTAGTAGATTGAATTATGATTTATATTCAATATTTTTTATATTTTTTTACAACTATTAAAATGCTAATAGATTAAATTATTTATTTCCATCAAATCATCATTTGTTTTCAATCACAAGAAATGGTTTTGAATATGTTATGAATATGGAAAAGAACATCATGTTGCAAATTTATGTTAAGTTTCGTTCATAACATATTAGATGTTCTAGCAGGATTCAAATAGGATTCTAAGAGATAAACTTTTTGATCAAACACTATGCATATCAATTTAAACATATTAGAATCATGTTTGAAATTTAAAATGGTCTCTATCCATTCAAATATTACCATTCTTGCATCATTCGGCCGATATTTTATATATATTTGTTACTTGACATATTTATATTGAGTTTCTCATAGATTTCTAACTGGTTTTTATTTTTTGTTTAGTTCATTGATAGCAAATGAGATATTCAAATCAGTTTATACAATGATTCTAACAAAAAAATGCTTGTAACATATGGATGAACTATACAAACTATACAAATGTCGTCAAATGATAAGTACTAATATAAAATATTATTATCCCTTAGATAATCTTGAAACTCTTGGCTTAAGTATTCACCACCTCGATCAGATCGAATGGTCTTGATACTTTTCCCAAGCTGCTTCTCTACTTCGAATCTGAACTCTTTGAATTTCTCAAAACTTTCAAACTTGTGCATCATAAGGTACAGATAACAACATTACTAGTATCATCAATAAAGGTTATGAAGTAGACGAAACCCTCATGTGTCTTAACACTCATTGGACCACATACATCGGAATGTATTATTTCCAAAGTACTAGTGGCACGCTGTCCTTTTCCTTTGAAAGGTTTCTTGGTCATCTTCCCTTCTTAAACAAAGTTCGCACGTGCAATTCCATTGGGCCTAAGTCTCCACATTTGTGTAACTTAGTTATGTGAATCTCATTTATATGGCCTAGATGACAGTGCCATAAGTATGAGGATTCCTCATTATCTAATCTCGATTTCTTAACAATGTTCATATTTAGAATTTCGGTTTTAGTATCTAGAATGTAAATGCCATCCACAAATATTCCACAAGCATAGAGAACATTATCATGTTGAATTTGACATTTATTATTAGAAAATAAAATTTCAAATCCCTCTGTTGCTAAAAGTGCAACAGAAATAATATTCTTAGTGACAGTAGGAATATAATAGCTATTGTTCAAAATTAAAACTAAGCCACTCGGCAAACGAAGGCTATATGTCCCTACAACTGTTGCAGCAACCCATGCTCCATTTCTAACTCTTAGGTCCATTTCCCTCTTTGCAAGCCTCCTACTATTCTGCAATCCCTACACAAAAGTACAAATATTAGTACCACAACTAGTATCTAATACCCAAGTAGACTCATAGGGAACTGTAGAGACACTCTCTATCATGAACATACCTGAAGTAGATGCCTTACTTGGCTTCTTCTTCACTTGTTCAGAAATCTGAACCTTGCAACCCTTCTTCTAGTGGTCAGTCTTGCCACATCGGAAGTAGAAATTTGTGGTTGCTTTCTTACTTTTCTTCTTCTTACTGATTTTTTCTTGGAACTCAGACCCTTTCTAAAATGGGACCCACCCTTGGAAGGTTTAGTTTTCTCAACTAAAAGTAAAGCCTTTGGATCCTTTCGAATATGAAGCTCTACCATTTTTAGCATGTTAACCAACTTGGGAAGTGTGGCATCGATCTTGTTCATATAATAATTAGTAACAAATTGTGAATAAATATCAGTTAATGAGGCAAGAATCAGATCCACACATAATTCGTGATCCATCACAAAACCTAGTCGAGTTAACTTCTCTATATAACCCAATAGTTTAAGAGCATGTTGTGGTGTTGAAGATCTAGCCTGCATCTTCATTTCGAATAAGATTTTTGACGTATCAAATCCCTTGAACCTATCCTGCTTTGAAAAGAGCTCTCGAAGATGGAGAATCATTGTATCAAGGTCCATGCTCTCATGCTATTTTTGAATCTCAGAATTCATGGTTGCCATCATTATACATGCCGCTATTTCATGATCTTTTCTGCGCTTCTCTCATGCCTCATGTTCATTGGCATCAGTTTTAGCATCAAGCTTATTAGGGAGGGGCTCATCTAAAACATAAGCTATCCTTTCGGATCCGAGGACTATCCTCACCGTCCTGAACCAATTAGTAAAGTTTGAACCATCTAATTTGTTATCATGAATTGAGTGAAGATTTGTGTCCGGATTCATTGTTCAACCCAGATATAAGATACAATTTGTTTAGACATTAGTATATGTATATGCATTTAATATAAGGTCTTTAATTAAACACATAATTCCTACTATTTTATCGACATTCAAATAGCCCCTTCTATTTAAATTTGGGAAATTCGATCGAACAAATTTTCCTTAATAGGTAGCATCCATAGCCGCTCATCATGACCCCCACTATCGCAGGTCAAGCCACAATAAGACAACCATGGTTGGAACCCATCCATTTGAGTCTAATGCAAATGTTAATCCATTTGAGTTCTCTTTCTTGAGACTTGCATACCACTTGTACGACTCCTCAAATGTGTCTCCAATTTGGCATTAGCTCCAATAATATGGACAACTAACCCATCTTGGTTAAGGCATTAACCCCATTTAGTCTCATGACCAAACACAAGTTAAGGGAATGCATGTTGTACATATGCTTACATTAGTTAATAAGGTTCGTATCACGGCTTATGACGGGAAGACTATATACCGCCATAATATTATTATAGGGATTTTATTGGTACCGATGGTCTCGCCCTAGTTTAGGTCTTATATGATGGATATGATTATGAAAATAAGAATTCCGGGCTATTTGGAATTATTAACTCTAAGGGAACATGCTCAGCACTGGTATATCATAATCAATCCATTATGCCAAGACTCCACATAGCATGGAAAATAAATAAGGTCTGTGTTTAAGTCATTGCACCTATGTCTATAAGTTTAATTTAACAACTTAAACAACGTTTGTAAAACCATATGTGGAACTCATTTCCCATACTAGAAATCGACTAAGTCATAAGAGTCCCTTGGGTACTTTTAAATCTAATACTGATGGAGATTTCTAGGTTAGAGAGGCCTCCCTTAAAGTGAATGAGAAGCCCTGACGGGCTTGCCTTGCTACCGCAAGCATGGGCTTGCGGCATTGCAGGCTTCCCACGTAGCCTAGCAGGCTTGCAGCCCAGCGCGCTAATGGCCTGCGAGATTTTCAGCTTGCAGACAACTGCATAGGCCCCACTCTAAACAACCCATGTTCATTTGGGGCCCACTCACAACAGAAAAAATCCCTTGCTACGCTTTGTGCAATTTTTCCCTAGTTTCTCTTTTTTCCCTTTAATTATTAATTTGCTCCAACCAATTAATAATTATTCTAACAAATTTGAAAAAAAGATATTCTCAGCATAGACCAAGTCTTTAGGTTCATTACTTGGTACGATAAAAACCCAAAGTGTGTGAGCTTATAGGATCCCAAAGTATTGAGCCGCTTGAGATTAACCTAAACTTGGCTTCCCATTTGGGAACCTTTAGGCTCAGTGTTCCTGACTGATATGGTACCCAATAGCTCTACAAGATCAAATGGGGTTTCTAGCAAAGGCGTATGATCCCCCAATACTTGGAACGTCATGTGCTTGTGACTTGATTTGGTTTTGCACTAGTAACCAATACAACACGCTCCTTCCATCAAGTTAAGTACCAATACGCTCCTTCCATCAAGTTAAGTACCATCCAGTTTATTGAGTTTGGATTAAGTGTTAGCTCATGTAATAGCCATAGTTATCCTGGAATTAGACTTATTCACGAAGAACACCACTCGGCCATTATGTATCAAGATTGACTAGAAACCCATTTTATCAATCTTATACTCTGATAAGAGGTTTATGAGTTTGTAACTTCAACAAGGGGCCCTATAGTACATCTCCCATTATATCACTATATCAGGAGCGATGGATCCGATCTTGATTACTCGGCTTACTAACATGTGATCATCAGTATACCCGTAATCACCCGTGTCATCCTACTTGCCAGGGTATGAATAAGTATGACCTAAAGTATAGTAACTCCTACACAAGGTAACCAGTATCTCAGGTTTGAGGATATTTGTACTGTTACTGTAATAAGACATGACACCAACACATGGATATAGTTATTTCCGAGTGTATGTCTTATAGCGGTATCCAATGTATTATCCGAATACATTCATGTGTTAACTCAAGGTACCACTTTCAGCTCGTGAGATAAGGAGTAAGACTACACATGCTAGTGTGTCCGCTCCATTGATGTCCAGTCTCAATGAAACTATGACTAGGGATATTTAAACTATTCATTGTAACTCATATGTGCAGTTCTCACACCACATAGCTCCCACTATGTCCAGGAAAATTTACTCTATGAGTAGTCATAGACTTTGTCTCATCAATGCACATATACATATTTAATACTATACATATATGATACCAACGAGATACATAAATAAATTGAAAGCACTGGTAAGTAACAAAGATGCCTTAATTATTATTAATAATAATTCAAAACCATTTGTACATTATAAATAATAAAGATATATCACCTTAATTGCCTCTAGGGACATCATGTCTAACAAAAATCACTAATGATATGAGCATCGTACCATGTAACAAGGCCTGAATGTCACACTGACACTACCTTTACCATGAAATTCAGAACTCGCCGGCTATGATCACGTCATACTCAACCATGCATAACCATTAATCATACATCTAACATGCATGATTTGATCACCATTTTTGTTTGCTTCAGCAAAGGTTTGGATAAGGATAGATCGCTACCTCGTCAGAGTCTCTCTCATCGTGGCTAGGTAGGGAAACATTTCATCTCAGTAGGAGGGTGTCCCATACATCGATTCTAGTAAAGATTCAGGTTCTAATCCATTTTCAGGTTCAGAGAAGAGTTTCGACTTGAGTAGGGATCAATTCTTCAGCATAACCAACTCCCAAGATGGAAACATAACTAGGGGTCAGTTCAGTCACGTGGGATTGTTCATGCAGACAGAGGGCCCACCACACAACATCAACAAAATGATTGCAAATGCGCTAGAAGCCTTGGTTGGTAGTGATCCAACATCATGCTTGTTCGAGGAAAATGGAGGATCGTAATTTGGATAGATTGTCAGATTTCGAAATCTCAGGAAATGTTTAACTCCCTGCTAATGGTCATCGTCGGGCGAGAGACCACTATCCTTTCCCACCTACAATCCTCCTAGCAATGTGTTTCAATTTGGCACTAGGAATAGTCCAGCATAGTTCTGACAATTTCAAGTGGGGTAGAGCTCCAAAGGTGATCAGTCGAGGCTAGCTAGGGAAGCCCAGCCACAACATTTGCTCGGGTCTGGTCAATTCTTTCACCAGATCATCAACACACCACCCCCACAATCAATCACTTAGTTATCAACAATACTAATCAGTAGTTCATCTCCCAGCTTACCCCACCTAGCTTTAACCCTGAATAGGTAGGACCTCAGATTGTTGATGCTCTTACTCTATTCCACCCAAGGATGAACCCCTCGATGGGCCAGTACCAATTAGGTCCTCACTCGGTGGGTGCACCAAGCTTTGGGGTTACCTCTAGAGGCACGACGTTCCCTCATGGCTTGTCTCATTAGCAACCCGCGACTCTCGCTCACCCTTATCAATCTGGTTTCCCCTTCAACAATGAGGGCATAATACCTCAGGGTCAAGCTTCGAACATGGCATAACTCTAGCAATAATTCCTAGCCACCCATGCACATCAATTCTCTGGCTAAACTCCAAGCTATTACCCAACGCTCCCAATGGTACATGATGAAGATTGGTTGCTAATAACTTCATCATGCCAGAACTGGTAAAGTTCAAAGGGGAAGTAGACCCTAGGTCTCATTTGGCGAATTACCAAACGATGATGCAGGCTAGGCGGATCTATGACAAGATGTTGGCCAAGTAGTTCATCATCACCCTTGGTGAACCTGCCAACAAATGGTACAACAACTAGCCTCTAAAAGTTTAGAGTAATTAGAATTACCTGTCCGAGGCATTCGTAGAGCAATACGGGTTTAACTCCTAGATGAAAATTACGATGTAGAATTTAGAAGGATCTCTTGAGAGCCATCCGTAAGCTAATAGAGGATCAGGTGATAGTAGAGCTCGCATTAAAGCCTAGTACGATAAACAACCCCCTTCCTTAGTTTGAAGATAAGGTGGGGATGATCGACTCAAGAATTGGAGAGGATGCCATCCTGCAGTGTATGGAGCAAGCAGCAAGAGAGTCCATGATGATGATCGGATCAGGAATCGATCCCTACCACATGATGACAAAGTAAGAGTTAGGAATGAGCTCATCGAGCTCAAGAAGGGTCGAAAGCTTTCATTGCCAGAAGTTGAGATAATGCGGGATGTCTGTATATGACTACTAAGATGCCTCAAGCTTCCACATCTTTAAGTATGAAGCTCTCATGAAGCATATGTCTCTCGGATGACAAGTTGGCAACCATGTTCCCATGTTCGCTATAAGGAATAGCGGGAGATCAGTACTTGACTCAATCTCCATCTACCAGGGGTAATTGGCTTCGCATCTCTCGCGCCTTCAAATGTGATTTCTTATACGTGGAGATGCCTGAGGCAAACATAATGGACTTTGCCACCTATATGCAAGATGAGGATGAGATGTTCAAGGAATATAGCTTGCGATGGATGTCCATTCAAGTGATGATCAAGGAGAAACTAGAGAGAATTGTACTAACAGGGATGTGATATTAGAAATGATGTATGCCCTAGAGGCAATTAGGGTGATAAATCTTTATTAGCTATAATGTACAAACGGTTTCAATTTATTATTAATAATAATTAAGACATCTTTGTTGCTTATCAGTGCTTTCAATTTATTTATGTATCTTGATGGCATCATATATGTATAATATTTAATTTGTATATGCGCATTGATGAGACAAAGTCTGTGACTACTTCATAGCGTAAAAGTGTAAGGACATAAAGGGAGCTATGTGGTGTGAAAACTGCACATACGTGTTACTATGAATAGTCTAAATATCCATAGTCATAGTTTCATTAAGACTGGACATCGATAGAACAAACAGACTAGCATTTGTAGGCTTACTCATTGGATTAGAACCAAGCAGCCAAACTCACTAGCTGAAGGTGGTACCTTGAGTTAACATATGAATGTATTCATGTAATACATTGGAGACCGTTATAAGACAAGCACTCGGAAATAACTATATCCATGTGTTGGTGTCATGACTTATTGCAATAGCAACATAAGTATCCTTAGACCTTAGATACTGGTTACCTTATGTAGGAGTTGCTATAATTTGGGTTATACTTATTCATACCTTGGTGTTCAGGATGACATGGGTGATTACGGGTATAGTGATGATCACATATTGGTAAGCCGAGTAGTCAAGATGGGATCCATCACTCCCGATATAGTGATATAATGGGAGATGTACCTTAGGGCTCCTTATTAAAGTGACACACTCATAAACCTCTAATCAGAGTATAAGATTGATAGAATGAGTTTTTAGTCAATCTTGATACATAATGGATGAGTGGTGTTCTTCTTGAATAAGTCTAATTATAGGATAGCTACGGCTATTACATGAGTTGACGCTTAATCCGAGCTCAATAAATTGAATGGTACTTAACCTAATGAAAGGAGTATATTATATTAGTTACTACTGTAGAACCGGATCAAGTCACAAGCATGTGATGTTCCAAGTATTGGGAGATTATACGCCTTTGCTAGAAAGCCCATTTGATCATCTAGAGCCATCTAGTACCATATCAGTTTGGAAAACCGAGCCTCAAGGTTTTTGGATGGTAATCTAAGTTTAGGTTAACCTCCAACAGCTCAATACTTTGAGATCCTGTGAGGTCACACACTTTGGATCTTTATCGAATGAAGTAAAGAACCTATAGACTGGGTCTATGCCGAGAATATTTGGTTGTCGAATTTGTTATAAGAATTATTAATTAGTTGGACTGAATTAATAATTTAAGGGAACAAAGAGAAAATAGGGAAAAATTACGCATAGCATAGCAAGGGATTTTTCCCATTATGATTGGGCTCCAAATAAACATGGGTTGTTCAAAGTTGAACCTGCATGGCTACCCCGTGAGCTGAAAAGCTCGCAGGCCGCTAGCGAGTGGGGTAAGCCTGCGTGCGTTAGCGAGCTGCAAGCACTACCCATGGCAGCGCTTGCATGGGCTTGCAGCACGGGAAGCCCACAAGCATAGGCTTGGGGCAGCAAGGCAAGATCGCAATGGTTTGCCTTGTGGTTGGACTTGCGGGTTAGCCTGCGGGTCCTAGTGACCTGCACGTAAGTGGGATGGGATAATCCCATCCCACTTTGTGTTTGAGGGGGAGTCAAACACTCCTCCTTTTTTCCATATATAGGCCTCCCCTCTCTCATTATTCAACACACACTTCAGCTCAGCTTTTCTCTCTAAGTTCGACATCTCTTTCATCGTTCATTGTGCGAGATCCTCCACGAGTTTTTCCAAACAAGGAAAAATTCTTTTGAAGCCTCTTTATAAAGTGAGCCTTTTTGGTTTATTTTCGGGCTGGTCTTCGAGTGATCTAGCAACTGTTGTTTACTAACGGGTACTTCCTCAACGAGATTTTGGTTGGTGAAGATCCATGTGGATCAATTGTAGAGGCTATCCTAGTTTAAAAGCTTGTGCTAATGAAGTCTTACCGAATTGCTCTAAGGGAACACCGCTACCAAAGAATGCATCAACTGTTAATGTTTTAAACTTTGATGCTAGGTTTCTTTTATAAGCCTTATGAACCTAAAAGCATCTATGGAATGTTTTAATCTAGATTATATCATTCATGGTATGCTTAGGAGATCTTTAGGTTAATTTTAAGTTGTTGAAATTTCACCTTGCAACGTTTGCATGTTCATTTGTTGTCTTGATTAACCAACCATGGTATCAGAGTCTACCTTATGCTATGCATGATTGATTATAATATGTTAAAATGATATTTTCTATGAATTGATTAAAGTATGCCATGCAAGACTTAAGTTCAATTCTTGTTATTATAGAAAATGATGTGATAACTAGATTAAGGTTTTGCTCGAACTTAGTCTAGCTGATTATCATATAAATTAGCAATGTTTTACCACATGTGTAAATACTTTGATTGAGGGTCGTCCCATACTACACTCAAGTAAAGAACGAAGTCTTTAAATCATAATTGTCTGTGGTACAACGAATCGAAGTGCTCGTGGTTATTTGGGCAAGGATTGGACTTGGCTTCTCATTCACTTTAAGGGTGGCCTCTCCTACCTAGAAATCTCCTTCAATATTAGATTCAAAAGTACCCAAGGGACTTTTATGACTTAATCAATTTCTAGTGTGGGAATTGAATTCCCCATATGATTTTACAAACGTGGTTTGAGTTGTTAGATTAAAATTTATAAACATAGGTGCAATGGCTTAAACATGGACCTTATTTATTTTGCATGCTATGTGGAGTCTTGGCATAATGGAATGATTATGATATACCAGTTTTGAGCAGGTTCCCTTAGAGTTAATAATTCCAAATAGCCCGAAATTATTATTTTCATAGTCATATCCATTGTATAACACCTAGACAAGAGCGAGACCAGTTGTGAGCACGGGATTTTGTACCAGCTCGCGCGTTCAATGATGACGGCTTTTCGGGAAATTTATCCTCGAATCACATAATTTTCGACCATCCGACGATCTTCATATGGGAATCCTCCTCGGACGATTTACATTATTTAACTAAAAAGAAAAATATATATATATATATATATTAAAAAAAAAAAGACATGAGAATCTCGCGCGAGGCTGCACAAGGCAGCCCGCGCGAGACGGCCTCGCGTGAGGCAGCCCTCGCGGGACTCCCCGCGAGGGTGCTAGGCCACCCTCCCGGGAGACTCCCGTGAGGGCCTTTGGCCACCCTCGCGGGGCTCCCCGCGAGGGTGCTAGTCATCCCTCGTGGGGGACTCCCGCGAGGGTGTTAAACACCCCTCGCGGGGGACACCCGCGAGGGCCATTGGCAGCCCTCGCGGGGCTCCCCGCGAGGGTACTAGTCACCCCTCACGGGGAACTCCCGCGAGGGGCCATGGCCACCCTCGCGGGGTACTCCCGCGAGGGTGTTAACCACCCCTCGCGGGGAACACCCGCGAGGGCCATTGGCAGCCCTCGTGGGGCTCCCCGCGAGGGTGCTAGTCACCCCTCGCGGGGAACTCCCGCGAGGGGCTTTGGCCACCCTCGCGGGGGACTCCCGCGAGGGTGTTAACCACCCCTCGCGGGGGACACCCGCGAGGGCCATTGGCAGCCCTCACGGGGCTCCCCGCGAGGGTGCTAGTCACCCCTCGCGGGGGGCTCCCGCGAGGGGCTTTGGCCACCCTCGTGGGGGACTCCCGCGAGGGTGCTAACCACCCCTCGCGGGGCTCCCCGCGAGGGTGCTAGACCACCCTCACGGGGGACTCCCGCGAGGGCCTTTGGCAGCCCTCGCGGGGCTCCCCGCGAGGGTGCTAGTCACCCCTCGCGGGGGACTCCCGCGAGGGGCTTTGGCCACCCTCGCGGGGGACTCCCGCGAGGGTGCTAACCACCCCTCGCGGGGATTCCCGCGAGGGTCCCTA
>CATIWQ010011605.1:0-15052 GCA_949673415.1 Euphorbia schlechtendalii
TAAAATGATAAAATAAGTCAACGACTTATTGGATGTCCTTATCACTTTTATTCATCAAGTGGCCGGTGATTCATTTCGATTTATCAAATCGAATGGCAATCCTATCACTTCAACACTACTACTAATGTGGTCATGAAATATACCAAGCATAACCGTACTTGTAATCCAATATTTAAGGACCCGTTAGTAATATACTACAGCATACTCAATTTCACATCCGTAATAAGTTGAAATCAAGTCCAAGGACAACTAAGATCTACTCAGCAAATTGTCTATGACATACAACCATGTGACTTTGCTGTGTGGATCGGTCCAGCCCCATGTTTTCAACATGTGCCCATATTCATGATCTACTTTACAAAGTGACATAGCAACTACATTGCTATAGATCATCCAACATACAAGTCTTTTGTTTCATTCATTCCCATGATTAAAATAGATTTGGGACATGTATGATTATCAATCAATGGATACTCTACTCATATTATAGCACAATATATAAATGCAGTAGATTATTGCCTTTATAATGTGACACTGTATGAACCAATGCCTTTAGAACTAGGGCACATCAACAATTCCAATAGTACCTTTGATGCTTAATGGGCTCTCATTGTGGGCCTTTCGATGGTCAATGGGCTATTATACATATACTAATATCAGATCATTACAAATATATTTTGTATTAGTCTTTTACCAAAACTCAATTAAATTATTTAAACTAGATAATTACCAAAATATTTTATACTAGTCCATTACCAAAATATTTTACACCACACTAGCCATGATTAATTATCACACAATTTGTCATGCTATGCTAAGTTTGTATAATACATGCAAAGTTAATATGAACGTTAGACTTTAAGATTATAAGAGTATATTAATGGAAAAATAATTGATTTGATTAATGGAACAAGTCAAAAAAATTGCATGTTAAATCCCAAAAAACATCAACTCCTACCAAAATAACAATCCTTTGAACCTCCCTCACATGATTCTAAAATGTAAATATGGATTACATCATTTTTACAAACATCGAAAATTTAATTATAAACAAAACGACTCGAAACCAAAATAAATTATATTTTATTCGGTCTAGATTGGGTTTTGAACCAAACCGTGCTTTGCTCACCCTAACTATAAGGAATCCATCATAACCCCTAGCAAGAACTCAATGGATGTTCATTTTAACCAGTGATGGAGCCGGGATTTGGACTCCGGTGGGGCACATTTCAAATAGAGGGAGATAGGTAATGATAAATCGACGATGATAATGGTAGTAGATTTGAGTAAAAGCGAGGACTGAATTATACTTTGTTTGTCCCTATTAACTTAACAATACTTAAACAGAGGGGGTGAATGTCCCGAACATATTTTTTATACTATTTTTAGTTCTTCAAAACTTTTACTACTAAGTGATGCTAAGCTTTGAATAGATAATGAATGAAAACAAAATCAAAGGTCTAAACAAACACACAAACTTAGCTAAGTCGTATTTTGATAAACAATGCTGATTAAGATAACTCAGCAATGCTAAGTAATGCAGTACTTGGTAAAATTAGCACAGATAATAAAGAGATGTGTGCTAATTACATTGAATGCCTAATACATCAGTTGCCCCCCAAAGTTGGTACAAAAAGTCATGTGACATCACCGCCTTTGTCATGGGACGCATAAAACCCTCAAATTTGGAAAACATGCTGCATAACCCATTGTCATGGACTTGCCCACTCTCAAGTTGGAGAGTGTGATGAAATTCTTCTGGGTTTGTTCTAAGTGAAATTAATTCTTCCCTTTATTAGGAATTTGAATGGTTTTCATTAGCTGGGTTGCTTCTAATTTTTTGATCAAATAGATGGTAAATGTGAATCCTTTTTAATTATTTCTTGAGATTGTTTATCTTTCCTTAATGGGTTGACTGAAGTTAACAAAATTAATTTGTTTTCTTCGTGTACAACTTGTTTCCTTCATGTAATTTGGGTCCATCACCAAAGATTAAAAGCTTTCTGAAAGTTGATTTGTGGCACTCGTTCATTGGTTTTGTCAAGCTAAAACAACCTTCCAATTTTTTCACTGCAATTACTGAATGCAAGCTAATTGATTAGTTCAAACATTTTAAAAACAGAAATTGGTTTGAAAAATTGGAGATGCATGTGAAGGTATTGAGATTGGAGTTTGGAGATGAGAAATGGAGAAGAAAGGATCTATTAGCAAATTTAAAAATTGAGGATTTTTTTGTGACAATTTTTATTTGTTTTTTTGGTTAAAAATAAAATTCACTCTCCTTCACAAGTCAAACTATGTCACATCATCTGTCAACTCAGTTGCGGGGGGGTTAAGTTTTACATCATTTGCCAACTTGGGGGTGTTATGTTTCACATGACAAAGGTTGAGGTGGCACATGACTTTTTGTGCCAACTTGAGGGTGCAATTAATGTGTTACGCTTACATTGAAGATATAAAGTAAAGTGAATCAAACAAAGAAATTTAATTCTAGTTCAGCCTCTCGCCTATGTCCAGTCTCCAGATACCTTTTCCGAGCTTTAATCTAATATTTGATTACTCCTTTAACTAGGCAAAAAGTTTTCACAACGGATAGATTTACAACAGTTACTTCCAAGCTATCGAACCCTCCAACAATTGAGTACCCTTCTCAAATGCTATCACTTAGAGTATATAATAAATGAATTTGAATAAACAACTTATAAAACCTTTTTACTTTTTTATAGATTTGATCTATTACACTTCTAGTGATCTAACTTTCTTTGGCGAAGAACAGAGTGTGGATTTGTAGTAGTTCTTCTAATTTGGGAATTTCTTAATTGTTGAGTAAATTGAACAGAGCACTTAGGAAATTCCAGGTGTATTCACCAAATTTGAACGCTCCCTGCAGTCTTCTATTTATAAATGTTGTTGAGGTAGTCATTACATACTTGTTCTTCAACTCATTAGTCTTCAAAATCTCCCGTTTGAGAAAAATTTGAATGCATTGTGAGATATATTTGTAGCCATTGATGTGCAAGATTAAATCGTTAATTTGCGAGATAAACCGTGGAAAGAGTTTCTCGCCAAGTCTTGAACTTGAATCTACTTAAGTCTTGTGAGATGGAGTGCGCTTTCTACGTGGCAATCTTTGATATGCTTGAACGTACTACTAGCAGCAGAATCGCGTGGCTCTTACTAAAATGCAGCACGATAATACGTTATTCTTGGAGTTTAGTGTTAACATATCAACATTCCATACTAAAAACCATTTCCTTGCACAACATAATTATTCCTTTTGTAATTTAGTGCCAGATCATCTTTGAGACCTCAAATAGTATCAATACAAATAAGAGTAAAGGGTTAAAAGAATACAGTGCTATAATAAAACAACTCTACTAACTCAGCATAAATATAATAAGACAAGAGCTTAGTATATTTCTATTCTTATCGTGCTGAGTTATTCAGCTCAGCAACTAGTATTTAACAAATAGATCTTAGTCTATTGTCAGCAAAATTAACTAAACTAATTTGAACTAAGCCTAATTAACTCTAATTTAAAATTCTAATACAATATTGATTTATAGGTTGTATTCTGTGAGCATGGTTTTTCGCAACCCCGAAAGTTGATGATGAAAGATTTTCATTTTGTACTTTGTTTAGCCAAATATTTTAGGTTCAAAGTCAATTATTGGAATTTCCTTTGAAACCTATCAAAAATTGCACCAAAAAACATCAAAATCGATCAAAATCAAAAAGCTATCAATAATTGAGGTAGGAGGCTACCGACATCATTTGATCTCGGTATTGCCTTTGTGATCACGGTACCAGAATTAATTTAAATTTGCAATTAGTTGGCCGACTTAAAATCATTTTTCCTATTCTAAACCACCATATTATTGGTAACGAGACACGAAAATTGTATCGTAATCAACCTAAATTGGAAGAAAGATTGATTTGTTTCCTTTTTTAGGGGGATTTTTTTAACTGTATTAAACCTAATTTTTTCCTATAAATATGACTCAAATTTCTGTATTTCGGGTTGAATTTCTGATCTAAAAATTCAAACACTCTGAAGAAAAAACAAGCATATTTCTTCTCGAATTTGTGAATAATTTTGAACAAAGTGAGGAATCACTCGACTCGTTTACTTGTTCATCACAGCTCATTATTCGATTTTCAACCAAATCCCAAACACCAATTTGTTACTTTCTCTGAAGGAAAATTCTAGGCTCCTGACTATGGATATATCATAAAGGTGGATTCTAAAAAAAGGGTACAAATCTAATATGAGACATTGAATTTTGTTATTTCAACTACTTTGTTATTTTCGATTTGGTACATTGACAAGTGTTAGATTCTTACGTTAAAGCTTAAGGGATTGCGTGCCGCTTTTGGGTAAGTCCTAAAACTTTTTTAACCTCTTTATTTATGTTTATACATATTTTTTGATGCATAAATATCAATTAAATATGTAAACTCGGCTAAAATTGAGTGAAAAAGAACCAAAAACCAAAAACGACATGTAAAAACCATATATTTGGACATTCTATCCACGATTCTGGTAGACTAGTGTCGAACTTGGTATGATTATTGGGGTATTGGGATAGATTTTTTCCTACTAGAATCAATGGTAGATTGCCCATTATTCTGTATTTTCGCCCATTTAACCTTTGCTTTATAGCTTTGCTTGAACCGATTTCGATTCTAACCCATTGTACGTACCTTGTATGAAATCTTGGATGAGTAGTTGAGTGTAAATACTTGTTTTATGCCATGACATTGTGTTAGTTAAATAAGATTAGGATTAAAATAGCATCCCCTCACCTTCATTTTTCTTAATGAATCATCAACAATATGAATATGTTAAATATAAAATATTAGTATAATTTTGGTTTGTAATAAAAAATTAACTTAAAAAATAAAGTAGGTAACTTTTTTCAAACCCAAATCTCTAAATTTAAAGTATAAAATTATCCTTGGAAATGATGTTATAACAGAATCTTCCCGGAAGAGCTTATCCAAGTGGTAACTCTATGTCTTAATTTAGGAATTTAGGTTCCTAAATCTTTTACATTATTTCTGAAGTAACTTGAAACTTTCTGGAATAATTTTATTGGGAAGAAATCATCAGCATGTCTCGAAAAGTAACAAAATGTCCTATATTGTGAAATATGTCCCGAATAATCAATTGCTCGACCTGCTCGAAAAGCCTCAATTAACGTCGTCCGCTCATAGTGGCGACTCTGCTCAAGATTTATTTTTATTAAACTTAATTTTCAAAGTTTGAAAGATTTAATAAAGTACATAAAAGTTGTTTAAGTTAATTTTACCCAATATTCTTTATTTGACATATCATATACATTTGCAGTATGTTAGAATATTTTGCATTCAGGATATGATGTCCAGTTTAAGTCTGTCTATTTAGGAAAGCATCTCTTAAGCCCTCCACAGGGTTCAAGGGTGCCCAATGAATAGCCAATCATAGCCATATTGTACACTCAATACTCTTTACGAGGTTTGGGGTATATTGTAGCGCTGTGAGAGCATTCTACATTAACAACCTGACTTTTAACCTTCATATAGTAAGCCATTTCACTTATTTTCCCCTAGGATTACCCAAATCATAATATTTAATGGTTTAGGTTGAACTTTGTATTCCCTTATGGATGTCAAAGTTTTCAGAGGCAAGCCTAGTTCTAGAAGCTTTACCCAATCAATGCGTTGGATAAATAAGGAGGATTAGAGGGATATGGTTAGAAGAATTAACTCTTATTTGCAATGTTATGATATTAACTATATAATACATGTTGCCATACTAATTGATGCTATGCTATGTGATACGTGTTGCCATGCTACATGCTATTTTGATGACTTGATATATGATCTATATGGTTCGAGTCACATACACTAACAACAAAAAATTATGTAGCCACAAACACACACATCGAGTCTCATTTATTTACACATTTTATACATTTCTTGAAATACTTATGGAACATCTTAACCCTATCTATACCATGTATATTTTATAATTATATCATGTTCAGTTCAGGTTTTGGCATGTCATGCCATGTATATTCAACATCTATACCATGTATATTCAACGTCCATACCATGTATATTCAATGTTTATATCATGTATATTTTATAATTATACCATGTTTAGTTTAGGTTATGCTATTTAATCACTTTGATTATACCATGTTTAGTTTAGGCCATGCCCTGTCATCACTTTGACTATACCATGTTTAGTTTAGCCTATGCCATGTCATTATTTTGGCTATAACATTTCTATTTTTACGCCTATGCCATGTTTAGAATAGGTAATGCCATGTCACCACTATAACAATACCATGTTTAGTTTAGATTATGTCATGTTATCATTTTGACTATACTATGTATTTTTATGCGTACACCATGCATAATTATACATGATTGTTTTATTTTACCTTTACTATACCTATGTCATATATAGGTCTTATTTACATTATATAGTGATTAAAGCATACATAAATTGTACCATACCATGTATAATTTAGTTTATGATTTCGCCTCGTCTATGCCATGCTTACTGTTGAACCTAAGTCAATAGTAACTCACAATACTTAAAACATTTTTTAAATAACAAACTGACTAATATACTGAAATTAATTGAGTACTAAGTAGAATTCTTAATGAATCAAGTTACTTGAGAGCATTTAACGAAAAGCAACTCAGTTTACTAAGTTATTAATTAAGCTATGGCTTAGAGTAAGAAAAGCTGAGTTAAGCCTAGTATTTCATTGTTTATAAGATATAGACTCTGTAAAGCTGAGCTAGCTTTTATTTATAAAAGTTGAGTTATTTCGACACTTAGAGAAATATATGACACATATGCATTTAACGATTTGTATGAGTTATGAAATATTCCTTTGATGCTTTTCAGGAGAAAAGATGCTAAAATTAAAGAGAATATTCAAGTGGTGCTCACAACGAAAAGGTGTTAGTATAAAATGTTGGAGAATCATCACTAAAGTCCAAGATAAAAGGATGAGTCATTTTCCTTGTATCGTCTTGCCTCTCTACAACATCAACAAGTCAACCATTCATAGAATTTCACGTTGCATCTAGCACATCCCTCTATCAGAATGGATTGCTTGAAGACAAACAAGTTTTTGATGCATCAAGATTAATCGATTAATCTCACGCCTCAACGTTTAAAATAACTCTCTCTAAACATCCTCGAAATTGTTTTAAATGCGAAAATTCGAAAGATTTGAAGAGAAGAGAAATTGAAAAAACTGTCAGGATGAGAAGTTTGCTATGGCTACTTCGAAGATCTTCAACTATAAATAGAAGATTGAAGCAAACGTTTAAACTAGGTGAATCACCTTGAAGTTTTGTAAGAGCTGAAACTCTGTTCAATCATTCCCAGCTTTCAGAAATTCCAAATCAAGCAATAATAACACAAATTGTCCAATACGTTTGTAATAGAGAGATATCACTTTAGATTTAACATTGTAAAGGATTCAATGCATTTTATAAGTTGAAATCCTCTGCTCGCAATTTCTTTAAGAAATCTGAGTGATAGTTTAGGAAGGGTACCTAAATTGTGTTTGTGAGGTTGTTAGCAAGGAAGGTACTTTTTGTCATCGTGTCTACCCGTTGTAAATACTTCTTTGCCTAATGAATGTAGGAAAACACTAGTGGATTATAGCTCGGAAAGGAATCCGGGGACTTGAGGTAGGCTAGGGGCTGAACCAGGATATATCTCAGGTGTTAATATTCCAACCTTATAATCTTATTCGCTTGTTTTTATTGCACATATCTCATTCATCATTCTCTTTGTTTTAAAAGTGTTTCTTGAAAAACCAATCCGAGCTAAGCAAAGTACTCAACAGCAATTAAAGATAAATTGTGCCAGTGAAGCTGAGCAGTTTATAGTGTTTAGACCTAGCCCATCATGTTTCACTCAGCATGCATCTAAAAAACTAAACTTCAAAAAGGATTTTTATAAATTTCAAAAAGAACCAAGCATAGCATTCACCCCCCCTCTGCTTTTTATATTAAGCAGTTTATCAACAAGTGTTATCAGAGAAAGTGCTCAGCTTATAGACTCATAGTCTTTGAGTGAAAGATCCGAAATGCTTTATAACAGTTTTAATTACGACTCATGATAAACTGTTCTCCTTGAAGAAGGAATGCTTGTAACGAGGCCTTCATTGTTTGATGGTAATCACTACACGTTTTGGAAATATCATATGAAAAACTTCATACAATTACAAAGCATGCAAGCAAGGCTCAATATAGAGCATGGCCTCATAATTCCTACCATTGTTAGGAATGGGGAACGTGTCCTAGTCAATCCAAACGTATATCATGATGTTGACCTAAGGCTTCTCAAGGAGAATGCGGCAGCCATCAATTACTTACATTATGCTCTAGATCTTACAAATTACAACATGGTCTTGTGTTGCAAGACATCACAAGAAATCTAGAAGAAGCTTGAGATTACCTACGAGGGGACTGATAAGGTCTAGGAGTCGAAGATCAATCTCATGCTGAGAGAGTATGAGATATTCCAGATGGGCGCTAGTGAGGATATTCAAGCCATGAATACCAAGTTCATTAATATCATTAATGAATTGAAGAAATTGGGCAAGGAATTCACAAAGTAAGAAATGGTGAAGAAGATTCTACGCACTCTTACCTTAGAGTGGGATGCTAACAAGAGCATGATCGAGGAGGCTCATGATCTTAAGACCTATAGCTATAATGAGATGATAGGCACCTTGCTGATTTAGGAAATGTCCATGAGGAAATATACCGATAACTCCAAAAGGAGTAAATGCAAGGAGAGAGAGTGCAAAGCCATTATCCTAAAAGCTTATTCATTTGATGAATCCACTATCTACGGTTTTGATGAGCAAATGGCCCTTCTGACTAGGCATTTCAAAAGCTTCATGAAGAAGGATGTGAAGTTCAATAGGAAGAAGTTTTCGCTAAAAACAAATAAACTCAACACCAGCGTGGAGCTGAGAAAGGAATCAAGAAGGAACACAGCAAAGACATCAAATGCTTTAACTGTGGTGAAAAGACCATATTCAATCATCCTGTCCAAAGACCAAGAAGGATAAATATAATAAGAGGTTTGCAAAGAAGAATGAGGAACTTGCTGCTACCTAGAGTGATTCTGAAGAGTCTTCATCATCTGATGAAGAAGCAACAGATTCTGCAAACCTCTGCTTAATGGTGATGGAAAATGAAAGGGGCAGGAGCTCAACATATGCTTCTAAGAGCAACCTATCCACTACTGACTCTGAAGCTGAGCACAATAAGGGGAAGAGCTCACAAGCTGAGCTAAATCCTGAAATCCCTTTATCCATTGAAGAGCTCACCCAGGTACTCTTTGATGTTATGAAAGTGACTAATAAGTCTGGGAAAAACATCAAGGAGGTAGTGAGGAGAAGTGAAGATCAGGAAGACACTATAGCTTCCTTGTCTCTTGATATCCACTTTCTTCAAGAAAAAGCTTAGTATCCTGAATATCATAACAGTAAGCTCACTAAGTGATTAGATGAGTTAACTACTGAGATAACAACTTTAAAGGAGAAACAGGTTCCTCCTCCAGCCAACGGTCAAACTTTAAGTAACCAAACTTGCAATTCTAAGAGGAAGAATTCCTCTAAAAAGAAGAAAGTAAGCCATGCTCAAGCAAAAACGGTGTGTGGCTTTTGTGGAAAAGTTGGACATGTTACAGTTCTCTGTAAGCATAAAAATGGTTATTATGATGAATACAACTGGACTAACTTAAGCCCTACTGACAAAGGAGGATCCATCTCAAAAGCATGGGTACCTAAGCAAACGTAATTATTTTGCATGCGAGCCTTAGGTCCACTAATGACACTAGAATTTGGTATTTGCATATCGGATGCTCAAGGAATATAATGGGAGATGAAATCCAATTTATCTCATTAGATCGTAAAAGAAATGGAGGTGTCAGTTTCGAAGATAACCAAAAAGTCAAGATTGTGGGTTGTTGAATAGTTGGTGTCTCTCCTTTAATCGAAGAGGTTTCAATGGTCAAAGGACTCAAGTTCAACTTGCTTGGTGTAGCCCAGCTTTGTTACAAAGGTAGGAAGGTTACATTCAACACATCAAGCTGCTCAGTTATTGATTGTAAGACTGACTAAACTATACTCTTTGTTCCTATTAATAATGTGTATATGATTGATTTATCCCCGGGCTCCACTAATGTTTATCTTGTATCTAAGGAGGATAATTCATTGCTTTGGCACAGAAGGTTGGGTTATATAAATATGAACATTCTATCCAAACTAGCTAAAAAGTAAATAGTTATGGGTTTACCCAGTATCAGCTTTGAGAAGGATAAACTTTGCTTAGCTTGCCAGCTCTGTAAGCAAGTTAAGAAACAATTTAGGTCAATTAATCACATAGTAACTAAGTGACCGTTGGAGATCCTCCATCTAGATCTTTTCAGCCTAATTCAGCCTATGAGCATGGGTGGTAAGAGATTTTTATTGGTTGTTGTGGATGACTTCATGATATTCACTTGGGTAGTCTTATTGAGTAGCAAAGATGAAACATATGAATCGTTTGTCAAACTCAGTGATCGGATAATGAACGAAATAGGAACTAAAATCAGTAGAGTCTGAAGTGATCATGGACATGAATTTGAGAATTTCCATTTCAAAGAATTCTTGTTCATCACATGGTATTGACCATAACTTTTTTGCTCCTTGTACTCCTTAACAAAATTGGGTTATAGAAAGGAAAAACAAAATTATAGTTGAGATGACTCGATCCATGTTGAGTGATAACATTCTACAAAAGTACTTTTTGGGGAGAAGTTGTTAACATAGTGTGAGCACAAGATTTTGTACTAGTTCACGTGTTCAATGATGACGGCTTTTCGGGATTTTTTATCCTTAAATCACATAGTTTTCTGTTATCCGAAAAGCTTCGAATGGAAGTATTCCTCGTAGCCAATTTATTTTAAGAACTTAAATTATTTTTTAAGACTTCAAAATTTAGATTTTGGTGAAAATTAATTTATTGAAAAAAATTTTAAAAATGGAAAAAATTAAATTAAAAACAAAATCGGGGTACCACAAAAACTAGTCTCGCCAGACATCTGGCGAGGCTCGGCGAGCCTTGCTAGAGTTTCGGTGAAGTTTCCCCCTCGTTGGATTTTTTTTGAAAATACTAGATTTTTTCCCTATAAATATCCGGGAAAATTTCAATGTTCAGGACCCTGAAAATTTAAGAAAAAGTCTGATTTTCTCAAGAGAACAACATGAAAAATTACAAAAGTATTTTTTTCCAAAATTATTTGAATACATTCGAATCCAAAACATGTCTGGATTCTGAACCATAACCATTTTTCTTCAATCTTTTTCCAACAAAAATCCTCAGATATTCTCAGCTCGAAAACAAATTTAGTGCCCGAGTCTGATTATCTTTTGGATAAATAAAAATTTATTTTCCACACAAACCCACAGCTAAAAAACAAACGAGGAATGCTCCCTGGGATCAAACGGATATGCTGAAGTGGATTCACAGTTAAATGGTAAGCCCCTTAGTTCTTAGAGTTGCTTCTTCTCGTTAATTCTTTGTTTTATTCTTCGTATTGACCTAGGAATTATTTTTATATTTCTTTAATTCAAATAAATTGTTTAATTGTATCATTTAAATTTTCTTCCTCCTTCTCTGTCTTTTTAATTATGTAATTGTGGAGTTTCTCCAAAATAAATGTTAGAATACCCCAACGAAGGGAATTAAAAATATTCCTGGATAACAGACCTCACTTCTTGCCATGCGAGAACTTTCATATAATAAAAATGACCAAAATATTTGTAAATAAAATGAATCATTTTATTTCTAAATAAGAAATTTTCAATTGTTGATATTTTAATTAGGCCACATGGGCCTCACCAAGATCAAATCAAGCATATATGAAAATATTCATGTTGTACTAAATACCATGCGCTAACTATTATGGATGTAGGTTAGATATATGCCTAGGTTTTATCTTCCTTCGGGTATCGCAATTTCAATTTTTTTTTGTAATTGTAATTAATAGATTAGGCGGGCTGTTGCATCCCCCAAGGTTTTGTAATTTTAATCTTTACTAATCCGCATTTATTTAATACTTTATGTATGGATTTACTGCTTTCATCATGGGCGTTAAATCATGCATTATAACTCGAAAATGACATAAGTGCGAATATACACAATTAAAAAATACAGTTTTCTATAGATGTAATATAATGTTATCCAATAAGAAATAAACAACTTATCCCGAAATCGAATCTATGTGTCTTAGTGGGCGGTCCCCTGGACGTTAAGCCTCACGGGACTATAATTCCTAGAAAGAGCTAATCCAGGTGGCGACTCTACACTAAGAGATGATTCGAGTTTGACCAATCTAAAAATGTTTCCTGCTTTCTCTTTCAAAATTTTCCAGGCCCCCAACCCTGGTACTTTTATTTTCACAAAAAAACACCCCGGTGGATCGCGCCTCTCAACAACGCTCTTTTGGCCCATCGCTCCCATGTCGTCCGCTTACAATGGCAACTCTACTAGGGACTTTTCTTAAACTTTTTAAAAGGTTTTTGATTTTTTGATAAGTGCCGAAAATTATTGATCACATTATTCCGTATTTTCTTAATTATGACATATTCGTAATTTCACATTGCAATAGAGGGGATTAGCCCGTAAGTCTAAGGTACCCTATTACCGCAAAGCTTTCTCTTGTAATAATCTACCTCCTTAAGAAAAGATAGTGCTTGAGCGGGTTGAGCACTTTTTACCATATCGCATGTACCTCCCTCGTTAGAACCCATTTGGGGAGAGGCTTAGAGTGTATTTTAGTGTAACAAGAACCTTTTATATCAGCAACCCATTTACAAACCTCATGTAAATAAACCATAGGCATTTTCCGTAGGGTGTTACCCAATAAACAACCATGCACTATATTTTTCTTGCAGGTGTGCTGCTTGTATCTTTGTGGTACTAAGATGAGCCAAACCTAGGATAGAGACTATCCAAAAACCCTACATGCTGGAGTTGTATGGTTTGAAGATTGGACGTTGCATTCTATGTGATATGTGTTTGCTACCTTCCATTTATCATTGTACAAATGTCATGCTAGCCACAAATCTTAGTGAAGACACTTTAACATATATACTTGTTCGCAAGGTTTTAACTTTAATAACTCCTAGGATTTTTTACATAATAATGAAGCCAAAAACCTTGTCTCCCACTTTCCTACTGATAAGATATAAGTTCAAAATATGAATAGGTGTTGTCAGTACCACTTATCTAAATAGAAAAATGGTGACCACTGCAAGTATACAGTTACAATGTAGTTTTAAAAGATATCGATCCCACAGGGAAGGACTTGCTCTAAAGATCAACAAGAAAAATGGAATAAAGAAAATAAAATAGTTTTGGATTTTAGTTGGGAGGATTAGAATGAAGAATGGATAGATATATGTATGGAAGACTAGAGATTCTAAATATATAGATTTTCCCTACGAAATAAGTATAGTAGAGAAAATATGCGAGTTCAACTAAGATGTTATGATTCACTAAACTAATCTAACAGATTTGGTTCAAAACACCAAGATGTTCAATTATTTGCCGCAGAGCAACACATGAAATAACTTTTCTAAACCTAGCGCAAAAGAATTAAGATAATTATATAAACCTGGACAACGTCAATACAATGCTTAGTAAGGGTCGCTCTCACATAGCCATATTTAGCAAGTTACCATTCCAAAAATGTTGGCTCACTAAACAGCGTTATATCATAGATACAGTGCTTATACATGATATTGTTAACCCCGAAACTACTCTTAAAATTAACTCCAATGCATATAACTTGATTAATATAAAAGACTTAACACGAAATACGCATTATGACACATAAACATATCATAAACTTTGAAATAGAAAGTATAAGTAGAAACCAAAGAAAAGTTGTAAGGTATGCAAGTGAAAGATAAAGTTGATCAAACCGTATCCACTCTTTAAAGGGAGTCATCAATTCCCGCAATTCCTGCGTCTGCTTTGAATTCGGTCTCGGCCCGTACAGAACCTCCGCAAGGATGCTATTCTTTGTGAATATCGAACAAACAAATATTGAAGAACGAAAACTTTTATTGATAAGTGATTTGCAAGTACACTTATACAAGAATCGATCTAGAATATAGAGAAATGTAGTGATCGAAACAAGGATTCAAATCACTTAAACATTTTCTCGCTAACACTTATGAACGTAGTGAAACTAGATATTTTATTCTCTATCTACACACACTATATGTAACCTTATAATTACACTCTAATGCTACACGAATTATAAGGTTTGGAACCCTATTTATAGAGTTCGAAGGGTTGCATCTATCCAAACGAAGAGTTGTGTCCATTGGTGAAAGATTGTATCACTTCATTGTGATTGGTTAAGAAGCTTTAATCTAATCCACAATAGATAAGCACCTTTTCGTGATTGGTTGACTTCTGATAGGTGTCTTCTCATTGGTAGTTGATGGCGGTTGATCGCTCTTATCTAGCGATTGGTAGTTAAGAAGATTTTACCAAAAAACCGTTAGAGTCGCGATCACGATA
This sequence comes from Euphorbia schlechtendalii, assembly GCA_949673415.1. Classification (NCBI taxonomy): domain Eukaryota; kingdom Viridiplantae; phylum Streptophyta; class Magnoliopsida; order Malpighiales; family Euphorbiaceae; genus Euphorbia; species Euphorbia schlechtendalii. Next base: position 14,611 of record CATIWQ010011605.1, read on the forward strand.
TACAAGTCTCGATCCTGAATACTTGTCTGGCAACTTTCTATTCTAAAGTATACAAGTAGCGATCGCGAATGATCTTACGATCGGGAATTGTGTTTTTCTTCAGAATTCTTCTTGTAATTTTACCGATCTTTGACAGCTTCGATCCTAAGTCAAATCTTTAAGTTCCACGCATCTTTTCGACCTTTTTCACTCTTTTTACATAGAATTCCACTTTAGATCATTTTACTCCAAAGATTTACCTATATTTGCATCTACATAAAAAACAAATACATACCACGTGAAATCTTTTATATGAAGCACAAAAATGACTAAAACTATAGTGTTTAGTGTATAAAATTAATATGATAATAAGTGTAATTATACACTTATCATACCCCCACACTTAACTTTTGCCTTGTCCTCAAGGTAAATTCAACAGAAGTGTATAAATTGGTAATCAAGT
>CATIWQ010011612.1:0-16920 GCA_949673415.1 Euphorbia schlechtendalii
AACAAATCACGATCGCGAATGATTGTCGCGATCGTGAACTGCATTTTTCTTCAGAATTCTCCTTGTAACTTCATCGATCTTTGACAGCTTCGATCCTAAGCCAAATCTTTAAGTTGCATGAATCTTTTTTCACCTTTTTCACTCTTCTTTCTTAGAATTCCACTTTATATCATTTTATTCCCAAGATTTACCTAGTATCTGCATTTGCATAAAAAACAACCACATACCACGTGAAATCTTTTATACGAAGTATAAAAATGACTTAATTCATAGTGTTAAATGTATAAAATTAATATGATATTAAGTGTAATTATACATTTATCAATAATGGTCTGGAACACTGAGCCTAAAGGTTCCCCGATGGGAAGCCAAGTTTAGGTTAACCTCTAGCGGCTCTATAATTCGGGATGCTATGAGGTCACACACTTTGGGTCTTTAACGGACCATGTAAATAACTTATGGACTAGGTCTATACCGAAAATGCAAGTTGAAAAATCATTTAGGAGAATTATTAATTAATTTAATCAAATTAATAATTAATAGAAATAATGAAAAAGATAGGGAAAATGTTACACGAAACGAGCAAGGGAATTTTCCTGTTACAAGTGGGCCCCAAAATGAACAAGGTTGTTCAAAGTGGGGCCTACACGGTTGCCCCACGTTGCCACAAGTTCCTGAAGATTGGGAACTCTGAGCAGATTATGGATCTGGTAAAATTGCTGCCTCTAGAATGAGTTAGGTAGCAAGGGTTTATCATGAGCTCATTGTGAAGTTGTTGCTACCAAAGACAGGATCACTAATCAGCTGCACTTATTTCGAGAGGTGAGTGGTCTACCATATGGTAGAAGGTAAGCAACTGAACTGGCTAGTGATGATTCTTCATCACTTTAACAAAGTTACTATTGTCTACCATTACGGTTATCTGATCATAGCCTTGATGAAAGATGGAAAAATGGATATTTCTTCCTTTATTGGTGGATCAGGAGAGATAGTTTACCCTATGAAGAATACATTGACCATGATGCACTTAAGCAAGTTGTATCATGGTCAGGTACAAACTATGTACACCAAGGCCCAAGATGCCAAAAGAAAGGCTGAGGTTGTATTGATAGTAGTGCTTGTGAATGTGGCTAAGGAGGATGAAGACAGCTTCACGGTGGTGTGAGCACGGGATTTTACTCTCGACTCGCGAGTTCGATGATGAAGCTGTAATATTTTCCCTTGTTAGCTTTTTTTACATTTTGTAGGGTCTTGAAATCGTCTGGAAATCATATGCCTTATTTATTTAGGCTTCTTCTTCCTTAAAAAGCCCAAGTTAAAAGAAAAAAAACCCAATCTAGCCATGCAATGTCATCAACGACATCGTAGTGGCAACAAAACCAGAATTGCACTTTGTGGACTTTTCAGCCAAAAAATCAAAATTTTCCAACTTTCTCGGATTTTATCTTTGAAATATAGTTGCCACACCCCACCTAAGACTTTTGAATCCCAACATTTGCATAGGGATTGAGAAATAAGTTGAAAAAAATGGTAAGAAGAAAAAAATCCAAATTTGACTTCTTTTTTGGATTGAACGGAGCTCTCTCTTTAAGATCTGAGTTCCAGCCATTGAAGGGAGAGGGACATTTTTAAACATAAATATTTGTTAACAAAAAGAGAAGAGAGGGATTCTTGAGAGAAAAGTTTCCTTTGATGTTGTTTTTGTTCTTAAGTGTTTTAAATGTATTTTAAGTATTTTCACAATTAAGTAATTATCATTTAATCCCTTTGAACTTGTGTTTCTGGAACTTGAGGTTTAAGTTCGTGGATAGGGCATGAACTTGGGTTTATCTCGGGTCATTTAGGCTAGTTCGAGGCTTATTTCACTTGTTTTTCTTTAAGTCCGATTTCGGTAATTTTTTGAGTTTTAAGTTTTCGGATGTCTAAACCCGAGAGAAGAAGTATTTCTACTTCCTTGCTTCCTCTCATTGAGACTCACATTCAAAGAGTTCTAACTCTCTTCATAAAAGAGCAGCACCTACTCTTCATTTTTCGACAAAATCGCAAACCAAACCAAAGAAACAAGGGGGACTTTTCAGGAATTTTTGTGGACTAAGCGAAGTGGATTTACGGTAACGGGGTAAGCCTCTGAGTTCCTAGAGTCATGTCTCACTTATTTGTATCATATGTTTGTACTTTATGATTGAAAATGGAAAAAATGTAAATAAAACAGAAACTGCCCATGTTCTACCCATTCAATGTCGTTAACAACATTGCTGATGTCATTAACGATATCAGTGATGTCATTAACGACATCATTTTTTAGGTAGAAAATAGGTAGAATATTCGTAAAATTTCCAGATTTCGATTCTTGTTCAGGAAGGTTAGTGGTGACCATTCAGGCCTAAAACCTGAGTTTTTAGTAGCATGATGTGTATATGTGAAGATTTTACGAACCCGAGATCATACCGAAGGAAGTTTGGATAGTTAAACTCGATTTCCCTTCACTGGAATATTATTTTATCAACTTCAATGGTTTCCTCTTTGGAATGATTTTAATAATGCCATGATTTACAATTTTGGACTTAGATTTATTTTCTATCAACATTATTATGAAGTGTGTTAGGGAACCCCAATGAAGTGAACCGAAGTTCCCGGATAACCGACCCGACAAATATTCGCAGGTGGCATTTTCACAAAAAATGGTAAAATAAACTTATTTGTATAAAATGAACTGCTTTTATGAAAAACAAATTCCAAACTTTTTGATGTTTTAAATCTAACCGCTCGGGTCTCGCAAAAATCAAAACGAACATATCTGCAACTATTTGTGATGTTTCATATTTGTGCTAACCATTGTGGATGTAGGTAGATTAGGCTAGATGCAAGTTAGGATTTATTTTCCTTCAGGTATCGCTTTTGATTTCGAAATCAAATGTAACATTTGTTAGATCTCGATGTATTTTAGGCAATTGTATCCCTTAGATTTCGATGTATTTAGGTAATTTGTAAAACCCCCAACCCAATGATGTAATTATTACCCCATAGACTAGGCGCATTTAAATTTCCTACATGTTTACTTTTTGCAATTTACTTACCGAATTATGCATGTGTGATAAACTATAACATAAATCGAAAATATCTAGTTTAGTTAGAATATTATAAACGTGGTTTCTATCAAGTATAATTTAACTCAAATGATGACAAAATAGGTAAATCATCCGAACTCGAATCTCTATTCTATGGTAAGGATTAGGCAAACGGATCTAAGTGTACCAAATTTTCCCGGAAGAGCTGATCCGGGTGGCGACTCTGTAACATAGATTAGAGATTTAGGTATCGGGTCTTTAAACTTGAAAATCACATTTTCAAATAGTACCTTTTCATCGAGCAGTGTATCTTTCAAAGCATGCTCCTTTCAAAAAACCCCACGCCCCATCTCACGGTGCTGGTGCCTCGCGGCGACCACATGGGTAGAACGTCATCTGCTCATAGTGGGATTCTTTTTTAAAACTTAAAACAAGTTTGAAAGATTTTAGATGAGTATTGAAAATTTGTTAAATGAGTTCATCCACATTTAAAATATCAAACAAAAAGCATATGCATTAGATGGCTTAGCCTTTAAGATTAGGATGCCCCTATTACCGTGAAGCTTGCAAAAGTATCATTTGCGACCCCATGGCGACCACAGATACTTAAGCGGGTGGATCACTTGTTGCCATATCACATGTAACTCCCTCGTTCACACCTATTTGGGGAGAGGCTTGGAGTGTATCATAGTGAAACATGAACCTTCTACATCAACAATCCATGACCGAACTCATATAAGGAAACCATAGATACTTCCCCTAGGTTTACCAAAACAAATGCATCTTTTTCTACCGGTTCGCTCCTTAATACTTTGATGTATTAAGATGACCTAATCCTAGATTAAGAAGACTAACACTTATACATGGGAGATAGAAGGTTGGAAGTGATGCGTTGTGTGTTATGTGCTATGTGTTCATCACATCACCATGTTTATTTCACGTGAAGCATCATGCTAACCCATGATTTATTGTGCAGACATGAATTATACACACACATGTCATTATCCCAACATCGTCTACCTAGAGTTAGAAAGACGCGATGAGATAGCGTCACCTAGGGTTAGGACCATCCGTGGTCGAGATAGTGCTTAATAAGCACTCAAACCTCTGTCCACTTAGAATCATGGACTTCTAAGCCTAGGGTATATCACACCGTTCTACCCGAACTTGAACCTAGAATTAGAAGACGCGACAAGATAGCATCACCTAGGATAGGATTATCCTTGATTATAGTAGTGCCTACTCGGCGCTCAAACCTTCGCTTGTTTGGAGTCTTAAACTATAGGGTATAACACACCGTTCTACCTAAACTTGAACCTAAAATTAGAAGACATGACAAGATAGCATCACCTAGGGTAGGATCATCCTTGGTTATAGCAGTGCCTACTCGGTGCTCGAACCTCAACCAGCTTGAAGTCATAAACCATAGGGTAAAACACATTGTTTTACCCAAAATTGAACTTGTCGAGAGTAATCCATAGCAAATAGTTCTCAAAATCAAAAGTGCATCATCACTTGGATACTACGTGACTCCTTGTCATTTTTTATTTGTTTGTTTCAAAAGGATTGGCAAACTTACCAACTTTTCTAGCCAAAACGGCATCCCTTTATGTATTGCCACATGGGAAACATAGTAAACCTTAATTACAATTTAGTTTGTTTTAAATGGATTGACAAACATACCATTTTCGAATAGCTCATTATGAGCGGGCGACACAAAGTGGTGGGCCGAGAGCGCACGGAAGATGAGAGGCGTGGTCCACCGGGGTGTTTGAAAAGAAAAGCACCACCGGGTCGAGGACCCAGGAAAAAGGTATGTTTGCCATGTATAGGTTAATAGCGGGATGTCAAGTGGATATCTCGCTGAAAAGGGGTAAGTGATGTTCCTAAGCGGTTTTATGTTGTTCTAGGGTGACGCGATCTAAAGTGTCAACTATGCCTAAGTGCATGTGATATCATGATGATAACGTGATATGTACATTTAATATCATGAGTGCGTGTGTTCGAGTGTCTGCATAAAAATTCGTGGTCACATGGCATTCGCACAATAAAAGAACATAGCATGCAACGTTCAATCTTCCAACCATACAACTCCCACGTGTAGGGTTTTTGGCTAGTCTATATCCTATGTTTGGTTCATCTTAGGACCATAGGGGTACCAAGGAATGCACCTACAGGAAAATATAATACATGATGGCGTGTTTGGGTAACACCCTAGGGAAAATGCTTATGGTTTATTTACATGATTGTTGATGTAGAAAGTTCTTGTTGCGTAAAAATACACTCCAAGTCTCTCCCCCAATGGGTTGAGGGAGGTACATGCGATATGGCAACAAGTGCTCCACCAGCTCAAGTACTATCTTTTCTCAGGGAGGTAGATTAGTATAAGAGAAAGCTTCGTGGCAACAATACCTTAAAATTATGGGCTAATCCCTTCTACTGCAATGCGTTATTATGAATATGTCATAATTAAGAGAAAACGGAATAATGTGATCAATAATTTTCGGCACTTATCCAAAACCTAAAACCTTTGAAAAATAAGTTTTTAGAAAAAAAATTTGTAGCGAAGTCGCCACTGTGAGCGGGCGATACGGAGCTGTGGGCCGAGAACGCACTGAAGATGAGAGGTGCGGTCCACCGGGGTGTTTGAAAAGAAAAGCACCACCGGGTCGGGGACCCGGGAAAAAGGTTGAAAGAGAGAGAGAAAAACATTTTTAGATTGGTTCGAACATAAATCTATCATCTCTTAGTGTGGAGTCACCATCTGGATTAGCTCTTTCTAGGAATTAGAGTCCTATGAGGCTTAAAGTCCAGGGGACGGCCCACCAAGACACAGAGATTCGGGTCCGAGATAAGTTACTTATTTCTTATGTGATCACATTATATTACATCTACAGAAAACTGTATTTTCTTAGTTATGCATATTCGCACTTAGGTCATTTTTAGACTTTATATGCATTATTCACGTATTGCAAAATAATAAACCATCCACAAAATGGAATAATAAACCATTCACAGGGTAGTAAGTAAATGTGGAAAAGTAAAGGTTACAAAAATTACAAAAATCGAGGGATGCAACCGCCCGCTAACCTATTAATTACATTTCCTAAAAATTATATGCAATACCCGAAGGAAAATAAGATCCTAGGCATACATCTAACCTACATCCACAAGGGTTAGCACAGGGGATATCACATATGTTTGATTTGATTTTAGCGAGGCTCGTGTGGCCTAATTAAAACATCAATAATTTAAAGTTTTTATTTTAAATAAAAATAGTTCATTTTTATTTGCATGTATGTTGATCAATATCATTAGTGAAAATGATCACATGGCATAAGGTGGGGTTTGTTATCCAGGAATATATTTTATTCCCTTTGTTGGGGTATTCTAATATAAAAAAAATAAAAAAAATAAAGATGAAGGAGAGAATTACAACATTTACAATAATAATAAATGAAATAATTCCTAGGTCCACATCTAAAAGAAATTAAGAAAGAAATAAAAGAGCACGAAATAAGACGCTCTAGGATCTTAGAGGCTTTTACCCTTTTGGAGTGAATCCACTTCGGCGTATCCGTTAGATCCCCGGGAGCGTTCCTCGTTCATTTTTGTAGTTACTGTGCTTTATTGTGGAAAAATAAGTGTTTATTTATCCAAAAAGATAATCAGACTCGGGTTCTAAATTTGTTTTAGACTTGAGAATATCTGAGGATATTTAAAGAAAAGGTAGATGAAAAAAAATTTGAAAACAATTAAAATTTGGAATCCAAATGTCTTTTGGATCCGAATATCTTTGAAGAAAATATTTATCCGAAAAGATAATCAGACTCGGGTTCTAAATTTATTTTAGATCTGAGAGTATTTGAGGATATTTCAAGAAAAGTAGATTAAGAAATTTGATTAAAAGATGAAGTTTTAGAATCCAAAAGTGTTTTGGATACAAGAAAATATTTGAAAAAAAGAAAGTATTTTTTTATATATGTTTGTGTTTTTTTATCTGAAAAAGAGAATTTTTCCGAGCCCCGATTATCGAAAAGGATCCAACTATTTATAGGGAAAATCCTGAATATCCAAAATAGGTAAGTTTTTCCGACGAGGGGTCTCACTGGAAAAAGTTCGGTGAGGCTTCTCGCCGAGTCTTTAGCGAGGTTTGGCAAGGCATGCCTTCGTGATACGTGTATAATTACACTTAATATTATATTAATTTTACACACTAAACACTATAGTTTAAGTCATTTTTATACTTCATATAAAAGATTTCACGTGGTATGTAGTTGTTTTTTATGCAAATGCGGATACTAGGTAAATCATGGGAGTAAAATTATCTAAAGTGGAATTCTATGAAAAAAGAGTGAAAAAGGTCTAAAAAGATGCATGGAACTTAAAGATTTGGCTTGGGATCGAAGCTGTCAAAGATCGGTGAAGTTGCAAGGACTGAAGAAAAATGCAATTCACGGTCACGACAATCATTCGCGGTCGCGACTTGTTCTTCTTCAGAATAGAAGTCTACCAAACAAAGATTCACGGTTGTGACATGTATATCGTGGTTGTGACTTGGATGGTTTTCTGGTTTTATCTTCTTAACTACCAACTGCTAGATAAGCATGATCAACAGCCATCAACCGGTATCAACTACCAACTAATAGGCACCTATCAGAAATCAACCAATCATGAAAAGGTGCCTATCCATTGTGGATTAGATTGAAGCTTCTCAACCAATCATAGTGAAGTGATACAATCATTCACCAATGGACACAACTCTTCGTATGGATAGACGCAACCCTTCGAACTCTATAAATAGGGCTCCAAACTTCACAAATTTCATGTAGTGGGGTGGATCATAGTGCAATGAGATAGAGGGAAAATATTAGAGTGCATGAGTGAAATATAGTGTGTGTATAGATAGAGAATTCGCTATGTTCATAAGTGTTAGCGAGAAAATGCTTAAGTGATTCAAATCATTGTTTCGATCACTAGATTTCTCTATATTCTCAAGCGATTGTTGTATAAGAGTACTTGCAAATCACTTCTCAATAAAAGTTTTTGTTCTTCAATATTTGTTTGTTTGATATTCGCAAAGAATAGCATCCTAGCGGAGGTTCTATACGGGCCGAGACCGAATTCAAAGAAGACGCATGAATTGCTGGAATTGACGACTCCCATTAAAGAATGGATACAGTTTGATCAACTTTAGCTTTCACTTGCATACCTTACAACTTTGCTTTGCTTTTTGCTTATACTTTCTATTTCGAAGTTTATGATATGTCTATGTGTCATAATGCATATTTCATGTTAAGTCTTTTATATTAATAAAGTTATATGCGTTGGAGTTAATTTTAAGAGTAGTTTTGGGGTTAACAATATCGTGTATAATCACTAGATCTGTGATATAATGCTGTTTAGTGAGCCAACAATTTTGGAATGGTAACTTGCTAAATGTGGCTATGTGAGAGCGACCCGCACTAAGCATAGTATTGATGTTGTCCAGGTTTATATAATCATCTTAATTCGTTTCTGCTAGGTTTAGAAAAGTCATTTCATGTGTTGTTCTGTGGCGAATAATTGATCATCTGAATATTTAGAACCGAGTCTATTAAATTAGTTTAGTGAATCGTAACATCTTTGTTAAACTTGCATGTTTTCTCTGCTATCCTTATTTCATAGAGAAAATCTATATATTTAGATTCTCTAATCTTTCACATCTATATTTACTCATTCTTCATTCTAACCCTGCTACCAAAAATATCAAATTTATTTTATTTTCTTTGTTTTATCTTCCTTGTTGATCTTTGGAGCTAGTCCTTTCCTTGTGGGATTGATATCTTTTAAAACTACATCGCAACTGTATACTTGCAGTTATCATCATTTTTCTATTTTGATAAGGGGTATTGACAACACCTATATTTTACGTGAACAAGTTTTTAGCACCATTGATATATAGCCAAATCTTGCAAACATACTATTAAACTTATCAGTAGAAAAGTGACAAACACCTCGCCAAAGAGTTTGGCGAGGGTTGCCTCGCCAAAGCCCATTTTTTGGCGAGGCCTACCTCAGGCCTGGGATTCAGTCTCCCTCGAGTTTTTTTTTTTGAAATTTTTTATGTACTTTCGTATTTTTTAATTAATTTATGAATTAAAAGAATGAAATTAAATAATTTTATTGAATATGTCCTTTTGAATTCAACGACGAGGAAGACTCCCATTTGAAGATCGTCAGACAGTAAAAAATTGTGTGATTCGAGAATAAATGTCCCCGAAAAGTTGTCATCATTGAATGTGCGAGCTGGTACAAAATCCTGTGCTCACACTCATTACCACATGGGTAATGGGCGACCATCGTCGGTTTGTTTCAAAAGGATTGGCAAGCCTACTTTTCTTTTAGCTAGCTCCCTAGGCCGGCAATGATTTTATTCATCATCATAGCATGCTAACCCTTGTGTCATAGCCATTACATGAACATTTCATGCATCAGTCCCAAGTCAGTCAAGCATGCATTTCATTTCTACTAACGGTTGATTGAATCTTCTTCAGTTAAGGTTTGGAGGAGGTAAGCTCATCAGCTCGTCTAGATCTCTCCCGTTGTGGCTCACCAAGCAAAATCATTTATCGAGGGTCTTTTGCATATAGATTCCAACGGGGGTTCAGGCTCTGATTCTGATTCAGATTTAGAGTTCAGGTCAAAGCAACGTTCAGTTTTCGATTCAGGGCAGATTCTTAGGATGGCAGATAAGTAGAATGTTTCGGGGGGGAGTGATCAGCGTGGTCAGGATGGGCTGGCAGACCTGTAGTTTGGGTCAAGCCAGGATATAGCCAATGCTCTTTTAGCGATTCTCTACAGCGACAAGTTCGCTCATGCCCGCCCTAGACAACTAAAGGGTAGGCTCTCAGATCAGGAGCTCATCAAGAATCTCCAAGGTCCCACCATCACAAGCCACCCTAGGGCGAGGAGGCCAGGCTCTTCTCCTCACACATTTCCATCATCTAGCGGCTAGCTTGGTGTAAGAGGCTCTCAAGCAGTAGGTAATTCCAATTCCCACACCCAGATTGGGATAAGCTGGTTGCGGAGCAGGCTAGGTCTTAGGAAGTAGTGGCCAGGTAGGAGTTAGAGCGGATTAGTGAGTTATGGATCAGTCAGTTCTACCCGGGCAGTCAAGCTTGCAGCCAGTGTTTCCACCGGGTTATTAGTAGTTTGTGGCAACAGTAAGGCTAGGAGGGGCCTCTTTTGGTGTCAACCCTACCACACAAGGGTTCTTTCCCCAATCTGGGGCTATTCCAAGCTTCCAAGCTCCATCTTTCGATTATAGCACGAATGTCAATGCTCCAGCGATGCATTATCAAGGTCAATTCTCAGCCCAACAAACTTTTGCACTTCCTCCCAGGGGTCCTGTATATCCCCAAGCTCTGTATAATCAGTTTGGTGGCTAAGCTAGGCTAGAGTTGGGCCATTCTATTCCCCAACCCAGTATAGAAGACCTGTGGTAACAATTCTTGGAAACCCATGCCGCTCAGCATCCAGGCTTCCAGACCGCCAGTTATTTAGCGCCACCCGTAGCACCAAGTGATGAATGGCTCCCTGAGAATTTCTCAATGCCAAAGCTAGTGAAGTTCAATGGGGAAGGAGATCCCCAAGCCCACTTGACCAATTACCAGACAGTAATGCGTACTTGTTGAGTCAATGACAAGATGATGACCAAGATGTTTATAGTAACGTTGGCAGCTCTAGCCAACCAATGGTATAACAATTTGCCCATCGAGGTGTCTCATAACTAGGAGCGACTGTCTATAGCTCTGGTGGAACAATACGACTTCAACTCCCAAATGAAGATAATTATGAAAAACCTGGAGGCTATAAGGCAAAACCTGGATAAGTGGATGGCCACGCAGATCTTGTTGAAGGATCGTTTCAGGTTAGAGATGATCACTAAGTTGCTGGTCGGAGCCTTGCCAGCGTATAGACAAAGGTTGTGGATGGATACCTTTTCCTCATACAATGAGGTATTCGAAAAGGCTGAAAGATTGGAGTGGATAGAGTCCCTAGAGACACCCGTGGTGCAACCCGCCAGCAAGACATGGTTCAGGAAGAATGACTCGGGATCATCAACCTCCAACCCCTCACAATCTAAGGGTAAGCAAGCTACAGTCCAATTGGTCCAGTCTGAGCCGGTAGCAGCAGTTAGGCTATCAAAAGAAGAATACCATGGGATCTCTCCATATGAAGTGAATCTGGGCTTCCTCTTTACTAAGCTATTGGAGTTGAAGAAGCTTGACTATTAGAGACATGGTCACCACCCAACCACGAAGATAAACAAAACTTTTGCAATTACCATGTCTTGGTAGGCCACCGCACGAATAATTGCAATGACCTTTTGAATGCCATCCAAAATCTGGTTAAGGATGGGGTGGTGCCAGAGCCAAGGTTGAAACTGAGCATGAAGACCAACCCACTCCCACAATTTGATGGAGCGGTGAGGATGATCAATTCTGGGCTGGAAGATAATCACGTTTTGAGGAGTATCGGGGAAGAGATTGGAGAGTTTGTGATGGTCATAAGTATCGAGGTTTGATGAAAACCAAGTCTTAGATATGCTCGCCCAATCTACTCCTGGGATGAATTCAGTGGGATCGGTTCCAATATCTGTTGAGAGCACGGTGAATGATTATGATCTATTTAAGTCTGTGTACATTGCAAACAGAGCGAAAGGGAAGAACAAAGAGCCGAAAGTGATGAAGGTGAAGGAGAATCCCATCAATTTGGATGGGTACATGTTGAAGTCCTGGAGGAGGGGGAAAGAGATGGTGCTCGTCAAGTGGAGGGTAAGGAAATCGTATACGGTAAGGGCTTAATCAACCTGGACTCTTACCAATTGAAGAGTGTTAAGAGGAGAAAAGAGCAACCATAGTACCTATGGCAAACACCCACTGAAACAAGGGTGATAGAAGATGGAGTATTGAGAGTGACCCACAATGGTTGAGTTTTCAGGAACAATCCCATCCAGCATGGGAATTCATCAGTTAAGGAAGTTGCGAGGGATAATACAAAGCCACCTCTACCCCCTGTTGTTAATGAAGATGAGTTGGAAGTGGACCCCTTAGTCAACCAACATAAGACCACTCAGTCCAAATATAACATATGGAAACTTTTGTGCTTCTCCGAGACACATCATCAAGGGTTAGTACAGAAGTTGATGGAGATGGAAGCGACACCTACTACTTCGGTGTTTGAGATATGCATACTGATAGGGGAGGGGATACCCGATAGATCCATCCCCTGCATCATGGTGGATGATGGTTTGGCTCTGAACTTGTACCTGCTGAAGGTGCTACCTTACCCAGGTTTGAGTGATGCTATGCTAGAAAGGTCGGATATTGTTATCCGGGCCTATGATGACTCCATGCGGGGGGTGGTAGGAACATTCACTACGACCTTGAAAGTAAAAGGGATGAAGTCAGAAGTGAAGTTCACCATGTTGGACATACTTGTCTCATACTCCTTGCTACTAGGAAGACCTTGGATCCATGCCCTTGGCGTTGTCCCCTCCACACTCCACCAAAAGATTAAACTGGTTCATCAAAGGAAACCAATTACTATAGAGGTGGATGAAGAATCCGCAATGGCAGCAGCAACTTTCGTGGAACAAAGCCCAAGGGTGGCCATGATTAGCGAACAAGAGGAGAAGAAGTGGAAGGAGATTCCCATGGGATACCGCCATTTCTTGATAGACCTGAAAAAGATCATGAATAAATAGGGATTCATTCCTAGGAAAGGACTCGAAAAATATCACCAGGGGATGGTGGAAGCCATTGATCCTCTCTTACTAACCCCTAGAGCTGGATTGGGATTTACTCCCAAGCATAAATTCTACAAACACAAAAGACCATCCTTCTACAATATGGTCAGCGTGTGTACAATTGAAAGGGAAAAGAGATACTTGGGGGATATTAAACCGGTGCTAATAGGAGAAGAGTCTGTTCCGGGGTTTGAAATTTTCGGAGATGTGTTTGACTTCTCAAAGAAATGTATGATAGCTCTGACTATTGAGTTAGTGGATAACTCAAGAAAGGTTGATTGCTCTGAAGAGGTACAGGTTATGGTTCCAGAGGCGGTAGTCGCAACTGCCAAGGATAAGGGGAAGTCCAAGATGTTTGTTGAAGATGAACCTGAATCTGAACCCATGAAAGATGAAATCCAGAAGGCTATCGAGGCCATCACCAAAGCCCATGCAGTCCTGATAAAGAAGAAGGATGGGAGCACCAAGGAGCGGTTAGCAGCAGCTATGAAGGTCATCACCAAAGCTACTACCATGGAGAAGAAAGTAGGACTTGCTGAGCCCACCCTTGAAGAGCCAACCACTGTGATGAATGAAGACCCTCCGCCTATGGAGGAGAATGATATTGATAATGTAATCTTTAATATTGCAAACATTTTTTACATTAATAATTTTGTCTATGAGGCATTTCAATTAATGAATCAGAACTTTGCTTACTTGTGTGATTTTTCGCCAGATGGAAGCATGCATTTTCATGATCATTCGCATAACATTTTTAGCATAACTAATACTTCATTGCATGAAATCAATTTAAGTACGGATGAATTGCCTAAAATGGTGATGATTTTGAGTGATCTTACTCCTGAGGAGGAATGTAAGATAAAAAAATTTACTTAGGAAACACATGGTAGCATTTGCATGGTCCTATGACGACATGCCGAGTGTTGATAGAGAGATCTCTGAACATAGAATTCCAACCGATCCACAAGTCAAACCTGTCAAGAAGAAGCTGCGGAGGCTGTGACCTGAATGGGCTGAGAAGGTGAAAGAGGAAGTAGCCAAGCAAATAGAGGCCAAGTTTTTAGAGGTAGTAGAGTACCCTACATGGCTCACCAACATTGTACCAGTTGCAAAGAAGGATGGAAAGGTCCGAGTTTGTGTGGATTTTCAAGATCTGATTAATGCTTCCCCGAAAGATGACTTCCCCCTTCCTCATATAGACATTTTGGTTGATAGTGCTGCATGGGCCGCTATGTATTCATTCATGGATAGTTTCTCAGGGTATAATCAGAACCTCATGGCTATCGAAGATACGATTAAAACCGCCTTCATCATCGAATGGAGGTTTATTGCTATAGGGTCATGCCTTTCAGGTTGAAAAATGCTAGGGCAACCTATCAAAGAGCCTCAATAGCCTTACTAAATGACCTGATCCATAAGGAAGTAGAAGTGTATGTGGATGATATGCTGGTCAAGTCCAACACTCTAGAAGAACATCCGGTAGTCCTCGATGGATTCCTTACCCAAATCAAGAAGTACAACTTACGCCTAAATCTGAAGAAGTGCATGTTTAGGGTCATCTTAGGAAAGTACTAGGGCATATAGTGAGTTAAAGGGGCATAGAAATGGACCCCGACAAGAGCCGAGCCATCAGGGAAATGCGTGTGCCGAAGATAGAGAAGGAAGTACGATCATTCTTGGGATCCCTGCGGTATGTTAGTAGATCCATCACCTGCTTACCTACCATTTGCGAGCTAATCTTTAAGTTGCTACAGAAACAGCAGCTGGTGGTGTGGAACGACCAATATCAGATAGCGTTTGAAAAAATCAAGCAATACCTGATCAAGCCTCCCGTTCTAAAGCTCCCCATTCTAGGATGTCCTCTTATCCTCTACTTGGCTGTTGAAGAGTCCTCTATTGGGGAAATGCTAGTACAAGAGGATGATGACAAGAAGGAGAACGCAATATACTACTTAAGCAAGAAGTTGCTAGAGTATGAAACCCGCAACATAATCGTGGAGAAAATTTACACAACAATGGTATGGCTGACTAAGAAACTACGCCACTACTTCCAATCTTATCGAGTTCAAGCAATGGCTAAGGTCAACCCCATGAGATACATATGCCAGTCCCCCACACTGGTAGGAAAGCTTTCCCGATGGTTATTACTCATCTCCGAGTTTGACATTGAGTATATCACCAAGAAAGTCATTAAAGGTCAAGCGGTAGTTGAATTCTTAGCCAATTAGGCAATGGACTTTGATTATGTGGAAAACTTGGAATTCCTAGACGAACAGTTATCTTTGGTAGAAGAAGTCAAGAGAGAATGGACCATGTACTTCGATAGCGCAATGAATCTCAACGGAGCAGGCCTAGGCGTAGTCTTCATCACACCCCAGAATGAGGTCATTCCACTATCCAAGCGTTTGGAGTTCCCAATCATGAATAACGAGGTAGAATACGATGCATGTCTATTCAGTTTATAAGCGTTAAGAAAGGGGAAGGCCAAGGAAGTCTCAGTCATCGGAGATTCAGCACTTATGATTCCGTAAGTAATCTGTGATTAGGAGATCAAGGAGGAGTCACTTCGCCCATATCTAGAAGCAGTCTAGGTAACCTCCGCCAAGTTCAATAAATGTGTATTCTTCCATGTTCTATGATAGGATAACCAAATGGCATATTCCCTAGCCACTTTGGCCTCTATGTGGGAAGGGCCCCAAACCTAACCCATTAAACCATTAGTGCTTCAATTGGCCAAAGAGCCCTATTATTGTAGAATAGTGATAGTTGATGAGGACTCGGACTCGGGTTACTGGTACTTTGATATTGTCCAATTTCTGAGAGATGGGATTTATCTTGAAGGCACCATGTACTCTGAGCACACTTCCCTCCATCGCCTAGCCATCCAATTCTAACTTCTAGACAATGATTTGTTCAGATATACTCCAGAGGGTTTATTGCTCCGTTGCTTCAATGGGAATGAGGCTACACTCGCCATACGACGAATGCACGCAAGGGATTGTGGGCTACATATGAATGGATTAGCCCTATCCAAGAAGATTCAATGTCAAGGTTATTATTGGACTACTATGGTCATAAACTATATGGTGGAAGTGAAGAAATGCCATGAATGCCAAATCTATGGGGATCTCAGCCTCAGATCTCCACAATTAATCTACTCCTTGGCCATTCTCAGCGTGGGGGATCGATATAATTGGAGAGATTTACCCCTCATCCAACAACAACCATTGATTCATCGTAGTGGTAGTTGACTACTTCTCTAAATGGGTGGAAGCCGAATCATACTCCAATATCACCGCCAAAAAAAGCCAAGTTCATAGAGAAGCACATCTTCACTCGATATGGAATCCCTTACCACCTCGTCTCAGATAATGGAGTACAATTCCAAAGGGGCAATGATAGAACTCCTTGGGAAATATGGTATTAAGCATCGTCGCTCTTCACCATATAGACCACAAGCTAATGGGGCGGTGGAGGCAGCCAACAAGTCCGTCAAGAAACTCCTGAGTAAGATGTTAACTACTTATCAAGATTGGGTAGATAAGTTACCTTTTGCAGCCTAGGGCTACAGAATGAGTATACGGACCCCCAAAAACCAAACTCCTTTCTCGCTAGTGTACGGAATGGAAGCAGTCTTGCTAGTGAAAACAGAAGTGGGATCTTTAAGAATAACCCTAGAAGCCAAGTTAGGAGAGTCGGAATGGGCTAGAGCCAGATTTGAATAGCTCAACATGATTGATGAGCACCACCTCAAAGCCTTAGATCATCTGCAAATGCATCAGCAATGAATGGCCAGAGTGTATAACAACAAAGTCAAGCACTAGAGGTAACCCCTGAAAGCAGGAGACTTGGTATTAAAGTAGTTGAGACCTTCGAATGTGGGTGTCAGAGGGAAATTTAGACCCAATTGGGAAGGTTCATTTATAGTTAAGAAGGTGTTAAGCAAAGGGGTAATCAAGATCATAGATATGGATGGCAACGAATTCGTCAACCCCATCAATCAAGACAGGCTTAAGCGCTACCGTGTTTAAGAAAAGAAATAAATCTAGAAAAGCTGTA